>ML685886.1:1687532-1700855 GCA_007922175.1 Pelusios castaneus | reverse complement strand
CCCCCCCCCCCCCCCCCCCCTGCAGCCACAGCAACAGTTTATATCCCCCATGCCCCATTCGCCCCCCAAGCAGTTCTTTGAAGCCCAGGGACACTCCTGGTATAATGTTACCTCCACCCCTGCACCAAGCTATGGCATTGAGACACGCACCTACACGCACCTATAGCCCCTTCTTCATGCACTGTTAATATTTAATGTTCCATAATAATAAAACTGAAACGCTTGAACATTGCACAGTCTGTTTATTGATACACAATAAGATTTGTTGATGCATGTTTGGTATTCATTCAGTCGAGCATAGTAAAGTACACAACCCCCTCCCCCTCAATGATAAGCACCCAATACTGCGCGGGTACACTATTGCCCAACAATATAATGCATCCTATAAGTCCCCATGACTAAAATGCTCCTTCAGTGCCTCCCTTATGCGCACAGCTCTCAGCTGTGCCCCCCTGATACTCCTAGTGGCTGGCTGCTGGAAGGCAAACTCTAGCTGCTCAGCCTCCATGTCCCAGGAAGGGGGAAATTTCTCTCCCCGATTTTCACAAACATTATGCAGGACACAGCACGCCGCAATGACGGCAGGAATGTTGTCCTCATTTAAGTCTTGCCTCCCGTACAAACATCGCCAGCGCCCTTTTAAACGCCCAAAGGCGCACTCTAAAGTCATTCGGCACCGGCTTAACCTGTAATTGAAGTGCTCCTTGCTGCGATCCAAATTTCCGGTATAAGGCTTCTTAAGCCAAGGCATCAGTGGGTAGGCTGGGTCCCCTAGGATGACTATGGGCATCTCAACATCCCCAACAGTAATTTTATCATCGGGGAAGAAGGTCCCTGCTTGCAACTTACGGTACACTCCCGTGTTCCTAAAAATGTGAGCATCATGCATCTTACCCGACCACCCCTCATTTATGTCAGTAAAACGCCCCCTGTGAGCCACAAGTGCCTGAAGCACCATGGAAAATTATTCCTTCCTATTAATATACTCAGTCACCAGATGCTCCGGTGCGAGAATAGGGATGTGAGTGCCGTCTATTGTCCCCCAACAGTTCGGGAATCTCATGTCCGCAAATCCATCGATGATCTCCCGCATGTTTCCCAACGTCACTGTCCTCCTGAGCAGAACACGATTAATGGCTATGCACACTTGAGAAAGTGCTAACCCGACAGTCGACCTGCCGACTCCAAACTGATTTGCGACCGAGCGGTAGCAGTCTGGAGTCGCCATTTTCCACAGCGCAATCGCAACACGCTTCTCCACGGTGAGGGCAGCTCTCATTTTGGTGTCCTTGCATCGCAGGGCAGGGGCTAGCTCCTCACACAATTCCATGAATGTGGCTTTCTGCATTTGAAATTTCTGTAGCCACTGCTCATCATCCCACACCTGCAAAACGATGCGGTCCCACCACTCTGTGCTCGTCTCTCGTGACCAGAACTGGCGGTGCACCATGTGCAGATGCTCTGTGAAGGAGCTCAGCAATGCGGTGCTGTTGTCCTGCATGGCAGTCACCAGCCCGGAGTCATCCGAATCCTGGTCTGATTCGGAGCTGAATGCATACTGTGCCACTAGCCGAGATGTATTCATTACGCTGAAGGCGACAGTCGAGATCAGAGCTGGATCCATGTCGCTGCAAAAGGACTTCCGGGAAGAAATGCGCTAAAGTTGAAAATGGGCGCGAGTTGCTAGTAGCAACTGTCGTGACGCGAGGGGAACAGAATGCACCATGGGAAAGCAAGACTTTACCCATGGTGCACAGCACTACTCTTCTTCTTCCCAGGAGTCTTAGCGAAAATTCGGGATGGAGGGAACTGTGGGATAGGTTCCCACAATTCAATTGGGTTTCTTGCGGAATTGCGAATTGCGGGGGGGGGGGGGGGCTCTGTTCCGTCACAGGCAGTGTAGTGTGTACACGATCTTGCGCAACAAAAACCACGTGACTTTTAAAGCGCAACGGGCTTATTGCGCGATTATTCCTGTAGTGTGTACATGGCCTCACAAACATAGATTGGCCCCAAATGAGTCACCAGATTGGCCAAACTACCTGTCTGCCTGACGGGATCAGCAGCTTTACTGTGACACTCAGCAGCAGTAGTGGGTGCCGACTGCTCAAAGCATTGACAATGGCTTTAATAGTTCCTGTGTCTGCTTGTTGCTAGCCTTGTTCCACCTTTTCAGCTGCCTTACCTCAATTCAGGTGACAAAGTAATTACAAGAGTGAGAAGAGAAAACCATATCACGCTCACACTCACTGCATCCAGCTATGAATGACTCACTGTTTGCTCCCACTCATCCACAGCTGTATAACTGCAACCTATCTGCAAATGCATGCATAGCTCCCACAGGGACACAGGCCTCCATGTTAGCATGCTTATTTGGAGGATTGGACCTTTGTAATTATCTAATTAACCTTGTACCCTGAGAAATCAAGAAAGTCAATAGACATAAAATAAGCGAACAGTTTCTTTTAGTTGCAGTTGCTAATAAAAACAGATGCCTTTCCCTTTCTAATTAGTGTAAAATATCTATACCAGCAGTTCATCCAAGAAACAGAACTAGCTGCAAGAGCACCGGTGAATCTAGAAAGAGTACAAATAAGATGCCTTGAAATCTAATCTTGTGCTGTGCTAGAAAAACATTATTCTTTAGAAGAAATCTACCCTTAAGAGGTTTATATGTAATAAAAGGAAATGAATAAAACCAAGAAATCCCAGTTTTCTGCCAGTGCATGTGTTCATCGGTAGCCACTGAAATTAGAGCTGGTTGGAAAATCAGGATGCAATGAGAAAGACTTGTAAATACTGGAGATATATATATACTGAAATTAGTCAAACTTTTGTGAAATTATATTGAGCAGCTCAATAGTGGGTTGAAAGAGATAGGCAGATCTTAAAATTGTATTGCATATTTTTCCTTAGAATTTTAAAATTTTGAAAATTCATAGTATAAAAATGAGTGAAGATTTCAAACTTGGAAATGTTTCCTTTCAGCTCTAATTGAAACCTTTACACTAGTGTCTTTCAAGAAGGAAGTAAAAGTGCTCAGATACCAGGGTGATGGGTGTAGCTACAGACATGGAACACTTCTATAGGAGAGAAGCTTGATTCCATTGAGTACTCACAAATGTATCAGAGAAAAAAAATAAATTTAGACAATAATTTACATTTAAAGTACATTATTTGGTAACACAAAACAGTTATTTGTAGGTGAAATTAGGTTGCATGGAAATACATTACCAGTGTTTGGTCATCCCTCTCCCAGGGTGCATCAACACTAAGTCGACTTAATTTACTCTGCGTCTACACTGCAGTTTCCTTAAATCGACTTAAGCTACTCCTTAAGTCGACTTAAGGAAAAATTAAGTCGACTTAATAAGACCTAGTTTTAAGTCGACTTTATTAAGTCGACTTAAGCCAGTGTAGATGTGGCTTAGCCCTAAGTTGACTTAAATGGCCCCCAGGGCTCCCCCACTGACCTCCCTCCCAGGGTGCCTAGCACAGCCAGAGCCTGGCATGCCACCCACAGGGCAGAACACAGCTCTGCCCACCCCGCTCCTGTACCCTGCTCCTGCTCAGTCCCCATGTACCCAAGCACAATGGGGAAGGTGCTGAGCTCCCTGCCACTTTTAAAGGGGTGCCCACTCAGGTGCCACACTTCCCACCACACACTACTCCCAGGTCCATTTAGCCCCTGCCAGTCAACTTAGGCATCCAGTGTAGACGCTCTAAGTTGATTTAGCAAGATCGACTTTATGTCAACCTAAATTTACAGCGTAGACATGCTAAGTCGACTTAAAAAGGTTGACTTAAAGTTGACCTTGTTAAGTCGACTTAGCAAAGTCAACTTATTCAGACAAGTGTAGACATAGCCCCGGATAGCTTCATCTACTGAAGGAATTTGGAAGGAGAGATGGGAGGAGCTAATGGAGTGCAGTATTTTAGTTTGGTTCAGACAGGTGTGACCCACACTGACAGAATGTGGCTCTCTGTACCCATCTAGAAGTTAGTCTACATACATAGGTTGGAGAACCCTACATAATTGTCTGGAGAAAGAATTTTGTTCTGGTCAAATTTCACAAATGGGATAAGTAGAAAAGTTTGACAGATTGTTCCTCCCTGCAGCAAATTTCAACTTTGTAGTGAAAAAATCAAAGTATTTCAGTCTTAATGTTAAATATTTTGCCAAAAAAAAAAGTGATTTGTTTGTTTGTTTGCCTAATGGGAACTGAGGTTAGGTTGCCTCATTATTCTATTATATATGTTGTGGTCCCTGGTCTGGCCATGTCTCCTGTGCTGTACCATGGGCTACCCTCTTAATGAAGGAAGGCAGTGCTGCATGAGAGATAAGTCTGGTTGAGAAGCCCAGCTCAGGAAGGACAATGGAGACATGAGACAACCAAACTATAACCCTCAAGAGGCCAAGTCTTGGGTTTCCTGATATTTAATTTATCCATGAGAAATTAGAAATTTTCACAGACAGCAGAAAGTATTTGTGAAAAATTGTAAGTAAAAAACCCCAGTATTCAATTGAAACACAGTTTTGATCAGCCTTAAAAGGTAGGGAGCAAGACGTCCTCAATTTTTTTAGAAGATCAGAACAGGTGGCTCTCTACATATTACAACCAAGGAAGAAAAGAACTTTGGAATACTCATGGTCTTCATATTGGGTGGAGGGCTGCAGTGAACATTGTTCTAACACTTGTGTGTTCATATAAGTAAAAAAATCTTGCTGGAGAGCAAGAATGTCAGGCAAAAATCAGAGCAACTCAGAGGCAGGAGGCAAGCCAAGCCATAGGCTGCATAAAGTCGTAGGCTATGTCTACACTTGTAAATTTAAGTCGACTTTAGCTAAGTCAACTTAGTACGTCTACACTATAAAATTAAGTCGACTTAAAGGGGACTTAAAGGGGACCTTGCAAAGTCGACCTAGAGCATCTCCATTTGATGCTTAAGTCAACTGGCAGGGGTTAGGGGGACTAGGAGTGGTGCATGATGGGAATTGTGGCATGTGGCAGTCAGGAAGTGCTCTCCCTCCCCGAGCCAGTCCCATAAAAGAGGAAGTGAGCTCAGCACCTTCCCCATTGTGTCTGGGAAAATGGAGGGTGAGAAGGTTAGGGACAGAGCTCTTCCTCTCCTGAGAATTGTCAGGCAGCTGCACAGCACCTGGCAGCTACTGCTCAGGCTGCTTCTATTTTGAACCAGGCTTTGCTTGCAAGCCACCAGCACGGAGGCAGACGCCAGCCTGAGTCCCACCTTGCTGGCCCGGCAAGCTGCTGCAGGCAGTGAAGTGTGTGCCGTGCCTCGCCACCTTTGGGCACATGAAGCCAGCACTGACTGGTGGGAGAGAGTCATCCTCACCACCTGGGACGATGAACATTGGCTGCAGAATCTGAGGATGAGCAAGCGGACCTTCCTCGAGCTGGTCCGTGAGCTCACCCTGGTTCTGCAGCGGATGGGCACCCAGCTGCGACCCACCCTGCCCGTCAACAAGAGAGTGGCCATCGCACTATGGAAGCTGGCAACCCTGGACTCATACCACTCCATCGGCCAGCAGTTTGGGATCAGGAAGGCCACCGTGGGGATCGCTGTCATGCAGGTCTGCAGGGCAATCAACCGTGTCCTGCTAGCCTGACTCATCACCCAGGGCAACCTGCATGACCTCCTCGATGGCCTCGCCAGGCTGGGCTTCCCAAACTGTGTGGGTGTTGTGGACGCCACCCACATACCCATTCGAGCCCCGGAACACCGTGCCAGGGACTGCATGAATAGAAAGGGTACTACTCAGTCGTCCTGCAGGCCCTGGTGGACCACCACGGGATCTTTCAAAACATCTACGTCGGCTGGCCAGGGAAGGTGCACGACGCAAGGATCCTGCGGAACTCTGCCCTGTACAGGCGTATGCAGGCGGGCACCTTCTTCCCCGACCACACCATCACCCTTGGAGGCAAGCAGGTGCCTGTCCTGATCCTGGGAGATGCCGCCTACCCCTTGCACCCCTGGCTGATGAAGTTGTACCTGGGCCGCCTCAACGACAGCAGGGACCTCTTCAACCAGAGGCTCAACCGATGCCGCAGCATCATCGAGCGAGCCTTTGGATGGCTGAAGACCTGCTGGAGGGCCCTCCTGACCCGCCTGCAGCTCGGAGAGAGCAACCTGCCGGAGGTTGTGAGCACATGCTGCTGCCTCCACAACCTCTGTGAGCTGCAGGGGGAAAGGGTCCCCCACGTCTGGGAAGCTGAGGCCGAGGGGCTTGCTGCTCACTACAAGCAGCCCAAGGACGCCCTGCCCCAGACTGAATGAGCTCATCAGCAGGTGCAGACCATTAGGGATGCATTGAGGGCCCTCTTTGCCAGCAAGACCCGCTGAGGACTAGGCCTGCTCCCAGGCCCCGTCAGCTCCACCACCCACCCATGCCTGCCCCCTCACCCCCACACACCCGTCTCACCCTGCCCCCAAACCAATAAAAAAAACAAAGAAACATATATTGGGGTACAAGGTGTTTATTTAGAGGATAATGGGGGCTGTGAGGTGTGAGGTTTGGCCGGCTTGGGGGCAGTGAAGAAGGTCGAGGGAGGTGTGTGGGTTGGGGGAGGGAAGGGGGTCGCGGGAGAGTGGGAGATCAGGGGAAGGGGTCGGAGTCCATGGCCTCCAGGAGGTGGGTCTATGGCCTACTGGCATCCGCCACGGGTCCTGGGCTGGCGCCGAAGGGAGCCACCTCTGGGGTGCAGGACGGGGCCCTGGGGGAACATGCGCTCCTCCAGTCGCTCCACAGCCTCGGTCTGCCACTCAAGCAGCCGCTGCTCGACCCTCCGGTGGCCCTCGTCCTGGTTCTGCTTCGCTGCCAGGCGTGTCTCCGTCCTCTCGCTCACGCGGACGAGGTCTTCCAGGATCTCGTCCCGTGAGTGCGGCCTCCTCCTCCTCCAATCCCGGATCGGGCCTGCTGGGACTCCAGGTGTGCTGCGTCTCAAGGGCGCGGGAGCTGCTGGGAAGAAGTACAGAAGAGAGTCTCTCCCATTAGCTCGTGTGGTGTGCAGTCTGACAGCAGTTGCTGTCCCCTGACCATCCCCCGGCTTGCCAGTCCCTGTCCTCTGGCATAGGGACCCCTGTGGTACATGCCGGCATGCTGTACTGCCCAGGTAAGGTGCAGTGCCCACAGTGGGTCAGGGGGTCTGCCTCGGGGGGTCTCTCCTGGGGCCCCATGACAGCTGTGTTGGGGGCATGCTGTGTGGCCTTGGGGCTCCTGCCTACGGTTCCCCCACTCCATCTGCAGACACACCACTGCACTGCTCACCTTGGGGGTCCCCCTCCCCTCCCGTCACCCAGCCCCCAGCCCCTCTACCCCTGTGGGAGTGCCTGCCCCAGCCCCAACCCTGCCTGTCCCTGGGCCATGTCCCCCTGCAGTCCTTGTCCCAAAGGCATGCTCGGCCCTGGGCCCAGGGGGGGAGGGAGAGAGGGGGGAGCATTCACCAGCAATTGCAGCAGGTCTCTGTGGCGCTGGCCCCTCCCCTGCGTCCGCCTCGGAGGGGGGACCCGGCTCCTCTTCCTCCAGCTGGTAGGCTGGCTCGGCCATCGAGGCAGGGATCAGATCCGGGTTGGCAGCTGGATCCAGGGGTGGCGAGGTGCCCTCCAGCTCCTGGGGCTGGCTGCTGTCCCCTTCCTCAGGGCCCACAGTCTCCTCCACGGAGCCCTCCTTCAAGACGTCATTGGGGGAGAGGGGCTCGGCAGAGTCGACCGTGACGGCAGGGTAGCCTCCACTCTCCTGCCCCAGGAAGCTGTGCAGCTCCTGGTAGTAGTGGAAGGAGGTAGTGGGGGCTGCGCCCATCCTGAGGGTCACCTCTTGGGCCCACTGGTAACCCTGCCTCAGGTCATTTATTTTAAGCCGGACCTGCTGGGTGTCCCGGGTGTAGCCCTTTCCTGCCAGGGCCTGCGAGATAGAGGCATAAACTTCGTGGTTCCTCTGGCTGTCCTGCAGCTTGGGGGCCACGGCCTCATTCCCCCAAATGGTGATCAGGGCCAAGATCTCATCATGGCTCCATGACGGTGCCCACCTGCGTCGCTGGCTGCCCTGTTCAGCCATGGTGTCCGAGGCAGGCCTGGCCAGCTCTGAACTTGAGGGAGGGCAGGGCTGTGTCCTGCCCCGTGATTGGCCAGAGCAGGGTTCCTGTCCCAGGAACTCTTGGAGGAAAGTCAGGGAGAAGAGAAGGGAGCCCGGGCAGCCATTTAAGTCGACTTAGAGCTACTCTGCATCTACACTGGCTTAAGTCGACTTAAGTCTAAAGTCGAATTAAAAGGAGGTTTAATAAAGTTGACAATTTTTATTAAGTCAACTTTATTTTCCTTAAGTGGATTTAAGCAGCTTGCTTAAGTCGATTTAAGGGAAGTGTAGTATAGACGCAGAGGAAATTAAGTCGACTTAAGCAAGTTAATTCAACTTAATTTACAAGTGTAGATGCACCCGTTGTGATCCAGGAGAAGCCTAGAGGAAGACCTTGGGACTGGTGCTGGCTAGAAAAGCTTGGAGGGTTGTGAGTAAAAGAAGCTGCTTCCTGCTCTGATTCCTTCTGTGTTCAGAGACAGGACTTTGTACATTCTTAGTAAATAAACAAACTGTAGAAATATCTGGCTATCGCCCATTTCTCCTCCTCACTGGAACAACTGCCTAGAACCTGAATTTGTGGCCATCTGCTCAGGTCAAAAAGTGATAACAGTATTTTAACAAACACATGAGGGAAAACATTAATTTCCCATATGATGCTTATATGAAACTATAGAGTTTAGTAAGGGAAACAATGTTATGAATGAACTAACCTGGCAACCTTTGTGTAAGTTCAAGTCTATTACTCATGTTTCACACTGTTAAATGTCCCATGGTAGTTTATTGTGTTCGGGCTCCTACATATGGATTTTTGTCTGTGCAATATGTGTTTTATTTGCAATATTCAGGGAGGAATTCTCCCTCTCCTATAATCTGCATATAGGGTCTGTAATAGCCTCCAATCCTGGCCATAGTAAAATTCCCTGGCATTATGTAAGGCAGCTCTATAATAATCTACAAGCCCCCAGCCCACCCTCCTGGGCAGATCGCAGCACAGGAGATGAGGCTGGCACTTATGTTAGGAATATTACTGGGATTGCTGATGGCCAAAAGGCAATCTGTGGAAACTGCTCTAATTTAGGGCAATCTTTGAGATTTCTTAAATTATGCAGGGGACTGCCTCATCCCACAGAGCAGCCTGTACTAAGGAGGTGCAAAGATGGCTTAAAGCCACTTTCGTCCTTTCTCTCCTAAAACTGAGAGTTCTTTGCTGATGCTCCTAGCCATGCACAGAATCCCTAACTAAGGCTATGTCTACACTTACCAAAGCTAGTTCGAATTAGTTAATTCAAATTAACTAATTTGAACTAATTTTAGTTAGTTGAAATTAACTTAATCCGAACTAACATGGCCCCACTAGAATGCTAGCTCGAACTAGGCAAGTGCCATGCATGGCACTTGCTCAGTTCGAATTAGTCAATTGCATTAAGCTCAATGTGCCGGTTAGTTCGAACGAAGCAGTTAGTTCGAACTAATATGGCCACATTGGTTAATTCGAACTAACTAGTTCGAATTAAGGGTTAGTTCGAAGTAAAATGAGGTTTTACTAAGTCGAACTAACTTTTTCTTAATTCAACTTAAGGAACTACTTAAATTGAATTAAGGAAACTCAAGTGTAGACACAGAGTAAATTAAGTTGATATAAGCCTGCTTAAGTCGACTTAATTTACAAGTGTAGAAGTACCCTAAGTGATTTCCCAGGGTAGGTCATGGGAACATAGGGAGGAATATCTTATGTTCAGAAAGAGACAGATATCCCTCCACACTGCTACTTCAAACAAAAATCCATTGACTTCAGTGTAAGTATTCATACATTTCCTGCTCCTTAACTTTTCCCACTGTAGGGTTGCCTTTTTTCTTATCATGGCTTTCTAGGTACTGAGCCTTTAAAATTGGCAGAAATCAGCACCTAACCTACGCATTCATTTTGAAGCTGTCTGATGCTTGTTCCCTCTGGCTTTCTTACAGCTGGTGAGTGATTCTGTTTTTCCCTTTTGTATTTCTTACAGTGAGGCCTCCAAGGCTTTGCTCGCATTCTAACTTTCTTTTAAGTGTTTGACTCTCTCCATCCTCCCTGCTTTAGGCCAGCTCTATACTGATGGTGGTGAAGTTGTTGCCATCAGACCGACCTTCCCAGATAGACTTAGTGCTCAGTTAAGACATGCTAAGTTAATCCAGAAATTGACTTAATAAACCCACCTCCTCATGTGGCGTAGAGTTGTCACTGTGTTCCCATTGGCACATTGCAGTGAAAATGCTACACTGAAGAGGAGTTAGGAAGTCAAGGGGAGTTATACAAGCTATTCTTGCTTAGGTCAAATTAGTCAGTTGCATGAAGCTCAATCTGCTGATTGCTTCAAACTAAGCAGTTAGTTCGAACTAGTATGGCCACATTGACTTATTTTAAACTAACTATTTCGAATTAAGTCGACTTAGGAGCAGGGGAAAAAGGGAGCCTCTGCTCCCTTCTCTCCAGGAAGCCGTTAGTGGCTCATCCTGGCTCCCTTCTCCCCGGGATCACTCTCCCCAGGACAAGAGCCCCTAGCCTGGGGAGCCGAGGCTCCAAGGGAGCTTCACCTCCCCTTGGACCTAACAAGTCGACTTAGTGAGTCTAGTGTAGACTCTCTAAGTTGACTTTGTAAGGCCAGCTTTAAGTCAACTTAAGAGTCCTGTGTGGACTCTCTAAGTCGACTTAATAAGGTCAACTTAAAGTCGACTTAGTAAAGTCAACTTAATAAAGTCGACCTAAATTCCTAAGTGTAGACATAGCCTTTGTGACATCCCACCACTCCTACTTGAATCACCCTCTCTCTCTTTTTCCTTCAGGCTTTATCTGTGGAGACTTTCTTACCCACATAGTTCTCAGTTGTACACTTTATGTCACCAAGTCATCTGAGCCTGTACACTGATATTTATTTTATTTAGAGGTGCTACTTTGAACACATCCCTAACAAACACATTCCTCACATGGTCTTTCTTGCTTACACATTTCAGCCATTTGACAATTTGCATTTCTGGGAACTGATCATTTGCTCATGTTTCTTCTTTGTTGCCCTATGCTCAGTATCATCCATTAAATTGGACAGATCCCTGTTTTATAAACTTTTCCTTTTAATCTTACTGGTGTCTTTCTGTCACATACTACACCACTTATCTCTCTAAATTTGAGCCAGGCATTTATTATCTTAGATCTAATTTCATCCTCCATTCTCCCAGATTCTAGAACCCAGATATTTGAAACTTTGTGTTTTCGGTATTTTTTGCCCCTCTAATTTCAAGGATAACTCCTCAGTGCCCACATTACTGAAATTACATACTGTATAGTCTGCTTTCCTTCTGCTTATTTTGAGCCCATGTCTCTCCAGCACATTTCTTTATTTATTAAAATCTTCTTGTAGACCATCCTCTGCAAACAGCATGTGGCAAGGTGTCTTCTTCTGTTCTTTGGCTGTCCGTCATACCTGAAAATGACTGTGGAGGACGGAAATTTAGCACTTGTTAGCTCAGTGCTGAGTAGTGTGTCCAGGATTTGAAATAAAGCCTCTGTGACAGTTTGGACAGAAGAAACTGGAGAGCTGCTTAATATTATGCTGTTGAAGATGATGCTGTTGATACGCTACCTCTCTGTGTGCGTCAGCTGCCTGGATAGAACCATACATGTTTGTTCTCCATTTACAGCTGTTTCTGGCAACTTCTCCCCAGTTCTCTGTGTTAAGATTTGCTTTCTTCAAGTTCCTTTTCAAAACATCCTTACAGAGCAGATTTTGCCCTCCTCTATCACATATCCCTTCCTTGAGTTCACCATAGAGAAAAATCTTTGGGAGCTGATGATCTGGCAAATGGACAACATGACCTTTCCATCTCAGTGACACACCTGTTATAAGTGCTTCCACATTAGGCATGCTAGCTCTTCCCAATAGCTCAATGTTTGGAACTCGATCCTGCCATTTAATTCCTAGATGCTACCACAGACGTTTCTGTTGCAGCCTTATAAACCTTATGATGTGTTGCCTACACAGGGTTACTGTTTTGACAGAATACAGAAGTCTTCCAAACACTCAGTGCTGATGCCTGATGTACTCCCACCTTTACCGATAGTTCATTTGTTTCACCACTAGATGTTCCAGCTATTGACATTTCACCTACATACGTCACTGGAAAAAAACACACATCAAATCCCGGTACCACTTTCTCCTTCCACTGCCAGATGATTTCTGTGGGAACTGGGTGAAAGGCCTTTTCCATATCAATGAACACAATGTGAATATTTTTAATTTTCTCTCTGAATTTTTCCTTGAGCTGCCTTTGTACCAGCAGGGGAGAAAAATAAAATGTTAAATAGAAAAGGCTGCTGAATGATATAATAATCCCCTTGTACACCTTTTAAAATGTTGTAGGTTACTTTAATTAGGCTTTGGTGCAATGATAAAGGGACATTGGCAGTGTTAAAAACAGTGTTAATTATGTACTTCTGAACAACATTTTGCCTCGTAGGCATAATAATTAAGGCCCAAACAATTTCAAGCCTATGAAAGCTTGTCACAGACCATGGAATAAGCCCTTCCCCATGAAATTTGTGCTTTCTCCGTAGCATAGAGGAGATTGGACCCAACTCCAATACCTTCTTTGCTGCAGGAAGCTTTAGGGCTGCAGAGCAATCCTGGAGGTTCCTGCAGCCAGAGCAAGGTTCCAGAGGTGGAGGTGGGTCCATTCTCCCCCATGCCAAACTTCCTGAGCCAATTCTCAGGCTTTGTGGGTGATCAGAATATTTTTCAAAGTTTTTTTTTTTTTTTCCCCAGGAACCCCTTGTGATATTTCCTGTAGACCATTTTTTCTGCTCTTCCCCATCCCATATAGAATGCTGATCTCTGCCATAGCTACATCACATCTCTCCTCTGAAGAAGTAAGTCAGACTGAAGTGTCTCACTTTTGAAAATAGCTTCTCAAGCAGTCCTCAGCAGATTCATCTGTGTCAACTCCGGAAATCGTTTTGTTCACTGTCAGATATGTGGCTTAAGAATATGGAGGAAGTGACATGGTTTCTAATGAAAACATGAAGAACTCAATCACCTCAATTTTACGATCTGCTTCTGGTATGTCTAGATTTCACAAATTACCAAATAACCTGCAGAACAATAACAAACTCCATGGCAGCTTCCCCGCATACTTAAAAAAATAAAAGAAAGAAAGAAAGAAAGAAAGAAAGAAAGAAAGAAAGAAAGAAAGAAAGA
>ML685886.1:1658882-1687522 GCA_007922175.1 Pelusios castaneus | reverse complement strand
AGAAAGAAAGAAAGAAAGAAAGAAAGAAAGAAAGAAAGAAAGAAAGATGACTTAGGGTATCCACATTGGCTTAAGTTGACTTAAGAAGGTCTTATTAAGTCGACTTAATTTTTCCCTAAGTCGACTTAAGGGGCAGCTTAAGTCGACTTAAGCAAACTCCAGTGTAGACGCAGAGTAAATTAAGTCGACTTAAGTCTAGTGTAGACGCACTGTAAGTGTAGACATAGCCATGAAGCCCTACACTGGCAACTTGGATCCCAGCAAATAGTGGTTCAATCATATGTTGAGTAGGTGCAGAATGACTGTGGAATGTGCCTTCAGGCATTTAAAGGGGTGCCGGCACTGTTTGTATGGGAGGCTGGACTTGAATGAGGACAATATTCAAACCAGGATCGTGGCATGCTTTGTCCTTCATAATCTTTATGAAAGTATGGGAGATAAATTTTCCTTGGAGTGGGCCATAGAGGCAGAGCGTCTGCCAGTAGTGTATGAGCAGCCAGACTCTAGGAGTATTAAGGGGGCACAATGAGGAACCATTCACATAAGGGAGGAATTAAGTAGCATTTCAGTAAGGACAACCCATATGGCACGTTACATCAATAGGTCACAGTAATGCTTGAAACCTGCTAGGCACTGCAACACTTGGGGGGTACTTGTCTTGTGATCAAATGAATAAAGACTGTAAATGATATAACAAATCGTGGCTCTGTATGAAGAGCACAATGCACAATGTGAGCTTCACTATTATTAATAGAAAAAAACTCGACACGCTCCTGTTTAAGGTCCATCCCCGGGATGTTATTCATCGGGAATTGCGTGGGGACCAGGGTTCTTTTGGCCGTAGAGGTTATACCTCTACCTTTATCTGGTGACTGTTTGGAGGCCTTTATTAAAGCAAAAGAAGTCAGGGTGTATGAGCAATAGAGTATGGGACCGAACCCGCCGATAACCCACACAAACATTAATAGGACTGGGTGTTTTTCCCATGAAAGAGGGAATTAAAATGAAGTGGCCACAAGAGAGATTAATAGTGACAGGAGGAATAGGAAAGAAATCACCAAAAGGGTAGTAGATAAAAGAGTTTTATTTTTCACAGACTTGCGTTTCCTGTCTAGCAACAGTGTGACAGGCACCAGAGATAGAGATACAGAGATGTGGTTTTTAGAGCAAAGATCTTTATGTGTGTGCCTTATGCTGTGATGCAGTTTCCTTATATTTCTTATATAGCAGCAAGTCTTAATGGCAAAGATTACATGTGGGACTTAATGCCCAAGTTAAATGCTAAAGCTACTCTTATTACACTGCTGTTGCCCCTACCTTTAAAGGAGACTGCAGTCTAACCAGCCTGTCCTCCCAGGCTCGGGGTGCTAACTATTTGGTCCCTAACCTTATCCCTAGCCAACCTGTTCTCCCAGGCACGGGGTTCTAAACTACATTGGTCCTTGCCCCAGGACCCGGGGGTGCTAAAATCTTCCCATTACTGTTTCATAAATCTGTAGCTACTATGGAACCAACATTCACCGAGATTTCTGTGTGCTTGTAACTAGTTACTCACCAAGCTCAATGCCAACGTGTCAGGTCCGTCACACCTAGGATCGTGGTCTGACCTTTCTGATCCGCTCCTTCATGCCAGTCCCGTCACCTGCCTGGATCGGGGGTGCTGACGCTTCTGCCCTAGCTACCATGGTCCTCGCTGGCCAGCGACCCAAGGGCAAGCCCAGAGATCGGGGCATCATGAGACCACAGAGCTTTATCGCTAACCCCCCTCCTGGGGATGCGGGGCTATATTTATAGGGTTTTAATCCCTCTTGCCCCCACTTTTGTCTTAACACCTTTTTTTGCTGACGTTTTTACACCTTATGCAGACGGGCGCTTTGCGTCCTAGATTCAGCCGAATTCTTGGTATAGAGACGGCAAAGTGTTTTTTGGTACAGTGGCGGCCTGAGTTTTTGGCATAGGTTCAAATATAGGTGCAAGTTGTTTGTTGCTGGGCAAGGAATGCAGAGACCTTTGAAAATTGGTTCCTTACTTGGGCCTAATCTGTTCTAACTCTATGCTTAAAAACTATTGCAAATACCCTTAATAAACCCCTATCTAAACTCCACTTTCTACAAAAACAAGTAGGAGCCAACATTCAACATGCGGACCAGTCACTGTGAGGGACTATGAAGGGTGTTATAGATGCGTGTATGTGAAGGACTCGATCCTGTAGCTGTTTGAAGGTGTGGATGTTAGATTGTACCAGGAGGATCCTTGGCCTTCGTAGAAATTCTTAGTGGGAGCCTGGTGGAATGGGGGAGAGGCATAAACTGCTGCTGTGTCTCAAGGGGTGAGCGAGCCTGAAGCAGCTATATCTGCAAACCAACCATCATCTTTAACAATTCTATTTGCTCCTTCAATATACTTATCAGGTCATTCTGTTTCTGCCTCCTCAAAAAGTTCTCTTTGCAGTCCTGCCTGCATTTCTGTCTCCAAACTCTGGTTTCCCTTCTTGCGGTCTCGGTGGATTGCATGAGCTCTTGCTTTGGTGAGGCAGCTTTCTTATCTGTCTCAGCCGGTCAGCTGGTGTAGACCACCAGCCCACGAAGGTCATTTCTAGGGAAAATGAAATATAATGAGTAAAGCTATTTTCTCACATTCCTCAAAGAACTGATGTAACATTTTGAGAAGCACATTCTACTGTGCCCAACACATTGTGCATACCCTAATTCCCTGACTGACCTGCAAAATGTAAATTATTGGTGGGTGCCATGAACAATCCTTTGATCTGATTTACAGGGATCCAGGGAAGGGTTGTTGGGACGGCTAAAATCCGAAAGTATGATTTGAACATTAACAGTAATTTGGGGCACCATTCTCCACAGGACATGGCCATGGAAGCTGATATCTCGCTCCTTAGAGTGCCCTTGCAAGCTCTAATGCATATCCTCCATGCAAGTGGATATAAGCTGGGACTGAACGCTGCAGCCTTGGGCACAGTCATGGTCCCCAGTTCCATGCTTTGCAACTGGTGATGGAAAATGTCCTTCTATAGGGGTGGAAACACATTTGCTTTCCCATCTAATGTTACTAGGAGGCAGAACCGGACCAACAATATAGGTGAACTAGGTGATTGCCTAGGGCGCCAGGCTGTAAGGCACACAAAATTAAATGGAAGTTATTTTTTTCTCTATTTTTTTTTTAAATATTAGTATGTTGTCTCTTATAACATGTGGAGGGGGGCGCCAAAGTCATAGTTTGCCTAAGGCACCAAAAATCCTTGGGCTGGCCCTGCTAGGAGGCTGTGGAGGTACATCCAGGAAACCTTTAATGAGCTCAGTGCAGAGGATTATTTGACAATCACTGCATGCATTAATGCACTGCTAATGAATGCAGAGTAGATGCACTGGACAGTGGGAAACCAAATGGAACTATATCAACCCCAAAACAGCACGCTCCCCTCCACCCCCTCCACACCCGCTCCCCTGCACTTCATTTTGCTACAAGGCAAAATTCCTAAAGAGAATTCCTAAAAGCATCGCCTTTGAAAACACTTACCAGAGCTCTCCTCTGGGGCCTCCGAAGTCCCTCTGGAGAAGGACTGTTGGCTTCATGTCTCAGGGTGGGAGTAAGGTGGTGAACTGATCCTGACTGTCCACTGCACCGCTTTCAGTCTTCTGCTCATCCTCCAGCTCCACTTCCTCATCTATCACCTCCTTGTTCCAATCTGCTGCAGTGTCCATTGGCTGCAGGGGTGCCAATGTGTCCACAGGAGTCTTGGGAGTAGATGTGGGATCTCTGCAGAAGATGGCTTCCAGCTCCTTGTAAAATCAGCATGTAGCTGGCGCTGACCCAGGGCACCGGTTTGCCTCCCTGGCTCTGTGGTAGCTTATCCTCAGCTCCTTCACTTTTGCTCTACATTGCAGCATATCCCTCTTGTACCCTTTCTCCTACATGGCTTGAATTCCGGCCATAGGTGTCAAAATTCCACCTGCTGCCACGTAACTGCACCTACACAGTGGACTCTCCCCAGATGCTGATCAGGTCCAGCACCTCAGCTGTCGTCCAGACAAGAGAGCGTTTGCTGCATTGAGGCGCCATTGCTTTTTGGAAACACAGCTGCACTCTATGCCAAACAAACAGGAAGTGACAAAAGGGGAAAAATTCAAAAATTCCCAGGACTCACAAAAGGGTGGGACTAGTCGCGTCAGA
This sequence comes from Pelusios castaneus, assembly GCA_007922175.1. Taxonomy (NCBI): domain Eukaryota; kingdom Metazoa; phylum Chordata; order Testudines; family Pelomedusidae; genus Pelusios; species Pelusios castaneus. Next base: position 1,683,331 of record ML685886.1, on the reverse strand, counting down.
GCAGCAGAGTGCAAGCAGAAGACCAGAGAGGACAGGCTTGGAATTCTGGGACATTTCCGTAGACTGGTTACTTCAGAATAACATTGTGTCAGTGTTCACACACACTTGATTGTGCAACAGCCATTCCACAATAGGAGTTATGCCTCTCACACAGGTGGTTTTATCGTTGCTCGACAACAGCCCTGTTCTCGTGCAACAAGGAGCAGTCGTGTGTATAGCGTGCTTGTTATCGCACAATAAGATGGCTTATTCCGCGATAACTCTCTAGTGTGTACAAGGCCTAAGAGTTTAGAGAGAGTCTGATACAATGAGGTCCCAGAGTGTTGGAGCAATACCTTAGAACAAATAATTAGTACATAGGCCTTGTGCAAGCTCTCTGGAGAGAGTGAAATTCACCCATATTTATTGTTTGTTTACATTAGAAAGCAGAGCAATATGAAAGATCAGCCCTTGCATCATTTATATCTGAAAATCTTCTTTGATTTGCCAGTTGTGACAAAGTCAGGGATATAGAAGGGTACTTGAGGGCAGATATGTGAGCCTCAGAATGGTAAAGGCCCTTTTTCCTGCAGGCAGGAGAGAGGTGATTACAGAATAATTAGACACACCAGAGGCTAGGCAAAGGTTGCTCCAGCCCTAATAAAAGCCCCACTTTTGCTGGAAGCTGGGGGAAAAAAAACGAGGGAGACAAGCTTCCAAGGGCTTGCAGGTGTGGGAAGGGAGGTTTTTCCCCAAACCAGGAGCATAGTACTTCTTCCCAGGAGAAGAAGAAACTCAGGCACTAGCCTGTGAGGAAAGATTGAGGCTTTCCAGCACCAGCAGAGCACCACTACAGCTACAACTTGGCTGGAAAAGCCAGAGACAGGTACTCTTGGGTCTGGGCACCATGGATTTATGGACTTACCCACCCTGTGGGGTGGAAGGGGCCTGAACCACTGAGACCCAGACACACCTCAGAGTGCTGCAGCCAAGAGATGCTGAGGGAGGGGGAAGCAAAAAGAGTCTCCTTAAATGGTGCAGATTTACAGAAGGCCTATTTTGCCAGGGAGATAACCACTACCTGGCAAAGTTGAGGGGGAGCGTTGCCACACAGTTGAGACTCTGGCCCATTATTCTTATTAGAAAGGAAGGGTATTTCAGCCACAATGCTTATGACAGATCACTTGCCCTATCTGTTTACCTCTAGGTTTCTGAGCTTACACATGAGATCCCATCAAAGGCCACATTTAATTGTACTAGTATTCCATATTCAATAAAGTCTCCTCACCCTCTACCCCCACACACCCGTATCACTAGTTGAGGCAGAAGTCTTCTCCACTGATGATAGTCTCTGATGCAAGAATCTTCCCAGAAATACTGCATAATCACTGTGCCTTTGGCTTCCCCGGTGGGTGATTTATTTGGAGACTGAGATTGTAGTGTACTTTACATGCTGTGCTTGAACCTCTTAGATCTTGACCTACAAAATCCTGAACAAAATCCTGAGAGGCAATGAGTACCTTACACTCTCGACAAAAACCATAGCTGAAATGCCTTGCACCAATGATGTCTAGTTTGCAGTATATTTTTTTGAATGGCTGTGAAAGAAAAGAGGTGCTGGCCTTAATCTTACAAGGTACCGAGTGCCTGCTTCAATGTTCTGATCACACTTATTTCCTATTGGTATTAGTGGGAGCAGAGGGTTTTCAGCACCGGACAGGACAGGACCTGATGCACAAAAAGTAAGATTTTTGGGAAAAAGCAATTCATAATAATTTCTTTTATCTGAGATGAAATTCATTCACTTGTTATTCTACACAGAAAACATTGAAATCTTGTTCCATTATCTGACTAAATTACTGAAAATATTTTTCTTGATGTTTATAGCAGCTTACATATAAATATAAGATTCTATAAGTTTATACAAAATATGCTTTTGTATGTTTGACTTATGCTTCCAAATTGCTGCTGAAAATGTAGTTCATGACACACTTTTTACACTGCCACAGAACCTCCAAATACCCATTCATCTACTTCCATTGGAACAACAAAGAAATGAATGCTACAAACATTTTATGAAACAAAAATGCCACACCACATAGCAATCAATTCTGTGGTTTTTATAGTTGCTGAAGACTTGCATTTTCCTCTGTAAATGATCTGTCTTCTGTACACAGAGATGTCCATCAATCTTTTCAGTTTGCCATTTATTGCAGTCATATTTTATAACAAAACCATGCATACCTGGCCAAATAGCTGCTGTTATGCTATTTTACACCCATTTTTCAGACAGGAGAAAGGCATATTCCTTTTACCAAAAGCTTTCTCATATGTATATACTGAAGATGTACTGATTTACTGACATTTTCAATACATCCTTGCTTGCTATACCATTCAAAAAGTACTTAGAGTAGCTAGTACATGAGATTAAACACATGCAACAGTGCCATCCTATTCATACTAACCAATATAAACGATGGCATTTTCCTTTTGGCACATATTGGTTTTTCTCTGCGCTACTGAGTTAAGATTCATACTGTTGTCGTTCTCTTAATTCAGTCTTCTCTGACCCCAGCTAGGGTAGTGAGAAAGGTCTGAGTATTGGAAAAACCTACAAAACATTGTTCAGTTTCATTGTGAACTTTTTAATATGATAGTTTCTATTCATCACTTGAAAAATATCAAATAAAGGGCTATTATTGTTTGCTTAACAAATCATTTTAATGTCTGTGAGAAAGAAATCTTCAACGTCTGTTACCTAACTACCATCTAGTCCTCAGCAGCATAGTATCTCAGCACATCCCAATCATTATTGTGCTTTATTGTCACAAACCCACTGTGAGGTAGGAAAGTATTATTCCATTGTACAGATGAATGAAGTGAGGCACAGTATAAATTAAGGGACTTACCCAAAGACATAGACAAAGTTTGTGTTCATTGTGACTTTGCAAAGAAACTAACTTTCTTTTAATGTAGAAGGTTTTTTGTGGATGTGTAACAATATAGAGTCAGCAAAGCTTAGAGGGCAAAGAATCAGCTACCAAGCCTTTCCCTAAATTTAAGACTATTTCTTTGCAGCAAGCTGTAATAAAAAATGGTCAAAGATTAGTTAAGATTGGGCTGAAAACCTGGCTTGCCGGCCAATTCAAAATGATATGGCTGAATTTGAGAGTTCCTGATTTTTCTAAAGGCAATATTTGCTTTGCTTCTAGCAGGATTTTTGCTCTTCATCTGTCCTTTCATTATCAGCTTCTTTGTTGCTTAATAAACCACTAGCATGGGGCTAGACCATTCAAAATAACAGCAGCATGGTCTGCTGCAGCACAGCTGTTAACAAGCTGCTCAGTATTTGTGTAATGATTTCCTACCTTGGGAGATCATGAGGGTACTGTGAGAAAGTAAAAGGGATCAGCCAGACATCTACACTTGAGGGTTCCGTTCCTAGATATGTTGGGTGTTCTTAGAGGTCTTTGTCTGGAAAATTACAGTGCCCATCTAGCTTGATACTGTTTGATAGGATGCAATGGGACCACTTTTAAATCCAATAGGAAACTGAGGGAAAGCCATAAGGGAAGAGAAATAATGGTGAAAAAATAATTCATCTTCAAATCTGTAAAAGGATATCACAAAACATGATACATTTTTAATGGGGTGGTGAAAATGCTAGTATATTTTTATATCATTGCTCCACTACATGTTTTCCCCTTTGGCTCAAGCTATTAGCCAGTTGTTGGGGCTTTGTAGTGTGATCTCCATGAAGATGAGAAATTGATTATGAGTCAGGTTTTTGTTGTTGTTGTACTTCATTTAGGTATAAAAAAACCAATACAAAGTCCTGTTTCCCTGATCACAGAAGAAACAAACAACAAGAGATAGCTTCCTTCCTCAGAAATTCCTACATCTGTCATTCCAGCAGAAACTTTCTCTTTGCATCCTTTCAGATATACATTCACAACTCTTTCTCCTGGATTTCTCTCTCTAACCACCCACCAACTTCAACCGATATCTTAGCATCTATAGGGAGGGCATTGGTGTAGGCCTGGGGGAGCCCTAAGTCGACTTAGGGCTACCCCAGGGCTACACTGGCTTAATTTGACTTTAAAAAGTCGAATTAAGCCTTAGGTCGAGTAGAAAGGTGGTTTAATAAAGTCGACTTAATTTTCATTAAGTCGACTTTATTTTGCTTAAGTCGACTTAAGGAAGCCGCTTAAGTCGACTTAAGCAAAGTGTAGTGTAGACACAGGGCAAATTAAGTCGACTTAATCCAAGCTTAAGTCAACTTAATTTACCAGTGTAGACGCAGCCCCAAAGTCCAGGTGGAGTTCACCCAACTCTCAGCTACAGTCTTTGTTCCAGTGTAGAGGCTTGAGTGGCAAGAAATAGCTGTCCTCTTCTTCTTTCTTGGCAGGAATCTTCTGTAGCATTCCATGCAGGTTTTTCCTTCTCTTTTGCAACCAGCCCTCAGTCCCATATGCATGTCTGCAAAATCTGTTGCAGATGACTCCATGGGAGGGAGAAAACATCTTGTTCACTCCTGGCTCAGCTTCTCTCTTGAAAACTGAGCACATGGGCTCTTCTCAAAGCAGCTCTAGCCTGCTGTCTGCACAGACTGCTGCTCTCGTGTCATCTGACTGACCACAACACATCACACCAGCAGGGCATCCTGCGGAGCATGCTCAAAATGCTACCACTCCCCGCTTCCAGAAGTTTCTGGTTGTGGGTAGCTAATTTGCCCAGCAACAGTAACCCACTCTCAGTAGGTCCCTTAAAGAGATGACCTTTTTAGGCATATGGGTTACACCAGCACTATTGGAGGTTGAACTCTGCTATATGCAGAGAGGCTCCCAGACTGTCCTACCACCCAGCACAATATTTTGGGACCTATATAGGGCAGGAGCTGTGCCGAAACACTTCTTTGGGGGCGAAGCACAACACAGTTTGTGACACTGCTTTTTTTCATTTTTCAAGATCCATGATCCTATACATGTCTATCAAAACACATGCTGTACCTCATTCAGTGCACTAAATGCCCAATAATAACTCTGTGGGTGAAACCAGACAGTCATTTAGGTTCCTGAATGAACTTACACAGAAAAATGATAAAAAGACAAAAATATCCTATCACCTGTGAATAAACACGTTTCCTAAAACAGTTACTCTGACTATATCTACACTGGGGAATTTAGGTCAACTTTACTAAGTCGATACTAAGTTGACTTAGAGCGTCTATAATAGACTCTCTAAATCGACTAGTTAGCTCCAGGGGGAGGCGAAGCTCCTTTGGAGCCTCAGCTCCCCAAGCTAGGAGGCCTTGTCCTGGGGAAAGCCAGCCTCGTGTGGGGCTGGCTCTCCCCAAGCAGCAAGCCCCGGGGTGGTCTCGGGGTAGAAGGGAGCGTGGAGCTCACTTCTGCCCCAGACCACTCGGCTCCCTTCTGCTCGGGACTTCTCAGGTCCCGGGCAGAAGGGAACCCTCCTAGCCGGGACCGCTTGGAGCCTCCGGAGGATTCCTAGGAGCTGGAGCATGCTGTGCCGGCAATTGCCAGTGCTCTAGCTGTTTGGGGAGGCCCGGGGGCCTCCCTAAACAGCTGGAGCACTGGCAATTGCACGCACGGTGCTCCAGCTGTTTAGGGAAGCCCCTGGGCCTCCCCAAACAGCCAGAGCACCGCAATTGCCAGCACCGGGGCTCCAGCTCCCGGGAAGCCTCCAGAGATCCCAGCAAGAAGGGATCCGGAAGAGCCACCCGCCCCTCCTCGGCCTGGCAGAGCCAGCCGTGCACCGGCTGTCTCTGCCAGGATGAGACAGAGTAAGCTTCTTGGTCCCAGCAGAGCCAGCTGGCACACAGCTGGCTCTGCCGGGACTGAGAAGCAGCTAGCAGCTTCTCGGTCCGGCACAGCCAGCTAGCACGCGGCTGGCTTGGCTGGGATCCGCCCCCCGCCTCCATGGCTCTCCAGCCAGGGTTCCAGTGGGGGATCCCCTCCCGCTGGAGCCCTGGCTGTGGAGCCCTTATCCCCAGGACCGCAGCTCTCCTGGAAGGGAAGCCGTAGGTCTGGGGAGAAGGGAGCTGGGAGCCCAAGTGGACTTAGGGCATCCACACTTTGCTATATGCAAAAAATCATAAGACACTTTGTGATCCTGGCAGACCAGGTGTTTACAGAGTATATTCAGGCTGATTCACTTGTATATTCATATAAAACAAAATAATTGTTAAAGGTATAAACATTTATTGTTTAACTTCATGAAAATAAATGGTAGTTATTTGCCTTATTTTCATTTGTCTGTATCCAGTTATGATGTAATAACAAACATTTCCATTGTAAATACCCCCGTCACTTAACAATCCATCAAAGAGGCTTTGTGGAATGTTAATGAAGGACTTTAATGGAAAAGTATTTCAAAACAAGTGACCACTGTGTATGATGACCAGATGTCAACATTTTAAATGTATCCCTCCCTCATAATCATCAAAAGAAAATCCCAAATGGGTAGAGACATTGTCAGGTTACTTTCTGTCAGAAAAAGCTATAAATATGGATTCAAGGCTAGATCTGTCATCTATGAACTGTTTGGGCTCTTAAAGGAAGAATGCAAAGCAGTGATCCCCTGAGATAATCTAGATTATCTGAAAAGAAACTTTACTACATCACTGTCACCGTTTGTAGTTACCAGCTTTAACCTCTCAATGACTCTCATTCTTTTTTCTTTGCTAATAAACCTTTAGTTAGCTTCCTGTGGAATTGGATACCCATGTTATCTTTGATGTAAGATCCAGTGTACCAGTTGATCTGGGTAGGTGACTGGTCTCTTGGGACTGGGAGAAACCTGATGTGATGTGATTTTTGGTATAAGTGGCCTTTTATCACAAAATCCAGTTTATCTGGGTGGCAAAATAAATGGGAAAGTCTAAGGGGACTGTTTGTGCCTGTATGATAAAACTGGCATATTTATCTAGGAGTTCACATTTGTTACTGGTTTGGTGAAATCTAAGTATAGAACATACCACCAGATTGGGTTATCCACCCTGATTTCTGACAGTCTGCACTGATGGAGGTGCTTTCAGTTGTAAACCACTCAGTCCAAGAAGCGCGACTTGATTTATGGCTTATTATAACAATCTCTAAATTACTGACCTTTTTGTCCTATGACTACAGGGCTATTATTGGGCCATTTCACCTTGAATGGTCCATTAGATCATGTGCTATTTATGTTAAACTATATGTTTGGTCTGGTATAAAGCTGTGACACACTTAATACCTTTCCCAGATCTGAAGAAGAGCTCTATGTAAGCTTGAAAGTTTGTCTCTCTCCCCAAGAGACGCTAGTGCAATACAAGATATTGCCTCACACACTTTGTCTTTCAGTAAGAGCTTAGCAGAGACAGTTCAAGAAAGATGAAAGACCCAAGGTAGTCACTACATTTAATTACCATAGTCCCTATTTTAAAAGTCTACATTTACCAATCATTACTATCTACTATAAGTAAAAGGTTTGCTAGTATTAATAACATTGCCCATTCTAACTATAGTAGATACTTGTTTTTTCTGATATACCTCACACAATGGTAAAAGTAAACATTTTATAGAGGTTAGACCATTATTTTGGGAAATGCTGGCTTTTCAATGGAAGACATTATAATGTGAAAACAAATAAGTGTAATGTTTGGAAAAATGAATTCAGCTCTGAACATTCAAATCTATAAATATTACCTTAAAAGAGAACCCGGTACCATTTCTCTCTCATTATATAGCAGCTGATTAATAGACAATGTAAACAGTAAAAGATCTGGGAATATTTTTCATTCAGAGTTTCTTTCTGCATTGTACACAGAGTGGTTGGTTAAAGATTTAAAAGTGACAACACCAATGAAGAAAAATAATCTGATTATTCTATATAAATTCTTTACAATATGTGCAGCACTGTAAGATCACAGTGCCTACCACTAGTAAATTAAGGGATGTAACTAGCAGCTGTCTTCTTAAGGGAAGAATTGTTTGTGTAGTGTAGTATCTTGTTTTTGGTTGATTTGTTTCTTAAATGTCCATTCTGCTATATTTGTTAAAGAAGGAGAGGTTGAAAAAAAGTGCACCTTGTGCTTGGAGAACAAGGTAGTGAGGTTTGTGATGGACAAAAGAGGTTATTATAAAACATACCAAAAGGGTCTAAATTTAACTGCTGTCTTCAAAATTGTTGGGTGGACCAGAGGAATGTAAAGATAACCGGTGTTTCCTTGCACCTCATCCTCAGAAGCATCCAAGGAAGACAGTATTTGAAAAACTGATTTTTTACTCTCCCTCACTCCAAAATTTACTGTATTTAGCAATACTGGAAATCAGAAAACATGAACCTTTAAAAGAGGAAATTTAGATTACAAAGCTAAGCATGGAAAGCAGATACATTTTTGCACAATATCTCCAATTTATAAATTATTAAGTAATTATTAAGTAAAAGGTTGTTAGTGCAGCAGGGGAGGTCGAGGTTGGATATTAGGAAAAACTTTCTCACTAGGAAGGTGGTGAAGCACTGGAATGGGTTACCTAGGGATGTGGTGGAATCTCCATCTTTGGAAACATTTAAGGCCCGGTTAGACAAAACCCTGGCTGGAATGATTTAGTGGGGTTTTAGGGGGTTTGACTAGATAACCTCATGAGGTCCCCTTCAACCCTAAGATTCTATGATTCTATGATGTGCTCTATATGGCTTAAGTTACACTCCCAGGGCATTACAAGACAGAAGAAGTGGTAAATTTTCATCTCATTATTCCCGGAAGTTCCTTTATTTTTAGATGGGATGTCTTTATCATTGCAAACTCCCTGTGAGTCTTCCATATCTATATTGTGCATCTTCATAATTATCCTTGCTCTGTGAATGCTGAATGGCCAATCACAACAATCCTCTAGTATAAGCTGTTTTGGAGCCATGTAATGTTGTTAACGTTACTAAGGGAACAGGGAGCAGGTGCAAGCACCATCTGTCATTTCTACCTCAACTGGTAATTTACATAAAAGTTTTAAGAATAGCAGCTTAATACAGAAGCAATCAAACTAGCAGAGTAAACTGAACATAAAATCACTGAAATAATTACTCATACCTAATACTTTTCTCCCTGCTCATTTCTCCTTGTTTTACATTGTTTCCAAATAACCATGGAGCCGGAAGAGGGATGCCAGATGGGTATGAAAAAAAAAAAAACAACCATAAACAAAGCGTGTGGGGTCTTCCTCTATTGCCTCAGCATTTAAGGGACAGTTATGACATATAGCAATAATACTAGCTAGCTGCAATTTGCCAAACTAAGAAAATTTTTGTAAGTTTGAGCCAAATACTCAGCTGGTGTAAATCAGTATTGCTCAACTTCATCCCCGAATTTCATCCTTTTTTTAAAATGTCATAATAAAAAAATATTTTTAATGTCAATTTCATACATCTAGTTTGTATTCCTAGCTGACTGCTTATGATTTTTGGAGCAGCAAGAAAAATTCAAATATATTTCAGACCTCTTAGAACAACTCTCTTTCTTTTCTTAATGATTAACATAAAAGGGTATTTTGTTTTATGGGCTTATATCCATCATCCATTCTGGACATGGCGATTTATGGGGTTGAGCAAAAATATTTTTCAAAAAATACTTATGCAAATCTGATTAGAATGTATGTTCATGACCTTTTCAAGTTCATTTTGCCCTTTTACATTTTTAGTTAAACTTTAATAGTATGAATAGTCATGAAATGTGAATTAAACTCAACTGCTTTCTTATTTGCTGAAAGCAGATTTAGAATTGTGTATTCAATCTGTGAGATAGGTAATGGCCAACTGAACAGGTCCTAGAGTAAGAGTCAGGAGACCTGTGAGTTAGTGTTGTCTTTGTCACTGTGCTTCTCTATGACCACAGTAAGTCACTTTATCTCTTTTGCTCCCCATCCTTCATCTTATCTACACAGGCTGTAAACTCTCTAGAAGAAGGACCTACGGTGTTTTTTTATTGCACAAACAATGGCCAGTGCAAAGGGGTTCCTCTTTGAGTTGCGACCGCCAGATGCTACCATACTACAAATAAGTTCCCAGTCAAGAATAAGAACAATAGCCATGATTTGAATAGCTAGCCAACGTAGTACCCATTTATAATATTCACCCCAAGCCATTTGTAAATGATTCACATAGGGAAATACATTTCATTTTTACTTTCATGACAAACTTTCAGATAATGAATTTGATAATGTCTCTGTTTTCAAACAATTCATTAACAAAAAGAGGCAAAATGATGACTGAGTAGAGCAAGCATTGGGAGGAGTTAGTGAACTCTTTGACCACCCACTTTTATCAAGGTTGTCTGTCCTTCCCTATGAGAGGAATCCACAATCTCAGGGTCCTTCCAGATTAAATTGTTCTCTTGGATTCCTGATAGCAACAGTGGGAAGTAAAAATATCTTTCATCTTTGGTCATAAGGCAGTGCTTCTTTCCTCTATGGTGTGGATCTTGCCATGACTTTGTATATCTTGAATTACCACTAAAAAAATGAGCTGCAGCTCTGACAAACTATAAAGGAACCAGATGAGAGGATGCTACTCTTGTGCTGTGAATCATTTGCCAACTGGATGACATTCACTCAACTGTTTATATTTCACAAACCCTTAAGTGGGCCAACATCAAAATGAAGAACATAAGAACATAAGAAAGGCCGTACTGGGTCAGACCAGAGGTCCATCTAGCCCAGTATCTGTCTACCGACAGTGGCCAGTGCCAGGTGCCCGAGGGAGTGAACCCAACAGGCAATGATCAAGTGATCACTCTCCTGCCATCCGTCTCCATCCTCTGATAAGCAGAGGCTAGGGACACTATTCTTAACCCCTTTCTGGCTAATAGCCATTTATGGACTTAGCCCCCATGAACTTATCCAGTTCCCTTTTAAATATTGTTATAGTCCCAGCCTTCACAACCTCCTCAGGTAAGGAGTTCCACAAGTTGACTGTGCGTTGTGTGAAGAAGAACTTCCTTTTATTTGTTTTGAACCTGCTACCTATCAGTTTCATTTGGTGACCCCTGGTTCTTGTATTATGGGAGTATTTAAACAACTTTTCCTTGTCCACTTTTTCCACATCAGTCATAATTTTATATACTTCTATCATGTCCCCCCTCAGTCTCCTCTTTTCCAAGCTGAAGAGGCCCAGCCTTTTCAATCGTTCCTCATACGAGGCACTCTCCAAACCCCTAATCATTTTAGTTGCCCTTTTCTGAACCTTTTCTAGTGCTAGAATATCTTTTTTGAGATGAGGAGACCACATCTGTACACAGTATTCGAGATGTGGGCGTACCATGGATTTATATAAGGGCAATAATACATTTGCAGTCTTATTTTCTATCCCCTTTTTAATGATTCCTAACATCCTGTTTGCTTTTTTGACCGCCTCCGCACACTGTATGGACATCTTCAGAGAACTATCCACAATGACTCCAAGATCTTTTTCTTGACTCGTTGTAGCCAAATTAGCCCCCATCATATTATAGGTATAGTTGGGGTTATTTTTTCCAATGTGCATTACTTTACACTTATCCACATTAAATTTCATTTGCCATTTGGATGCCCAATCACTTAGTTTTGTGAGATCTTTTTGAAGTTCTTCACAATCTGCTTTGGTCTTGACTATCTTGAGTAGTTTAGTATCGTCTGCAAACTTAGCTACCTCACTGTTTACCCCTTTCTCCAGATCATTTATGAATAAATTGAATAGGACTGGTCCTAGGACCGACCCTTGGGGAACACCACTAGCTACCCTTTTCCAATCTGAGAATTTACCATTTACTCCTACCCTTTGTTCCCTGTCTTTTAACCAGTTCTCAATCCATGAAAGGACCTTCCCTTTTATCCCATGACAACTTAACTTACGTAACAGCCTTTGGTGAGGGACCTTGTCAAATGCTTTCTGGAAATCTAAGTACACTATGTCCACTGGATCCCCCCTGTCCACATGTTTGTTAACCCCTTCAAAGAACTCTAATAGATTAGTAAGACACGATTTCCCCTTACAGAAACCATGTTGGCTATTGCTCAACAGTTTATGTTTTTCTATGTGACTGACAATTTTATTCTTAACTATTGTTTCAACTAATTTGCCCGGTACCGATGTTAGACTTACCGGTCTGTAATTGCTGGGATCCCCTCTAGGGCCCTTTTTAAATATTGGCGTTACATTAGCCGACTTCCAGTCTTTGGGTACCGAAGCCATTTTAAGGGACAGGTTACAAATCTTAGTTAACAGTTCCGCGACTTCACATTTGAGTTCTTTCAGAACTCTTGGGTGAATGCCATCTGGTCCCGGTGACTTGTTAATGTTGAGTTTATCAATTAATTCCAAAACTTCCTCTAGTGACACTTCAATCTGTGACAGTTCCTCAGATCTGTCACCTACAAAAGCCGGCTCAGGTTTGGGAATCTCACTAACATCTTCAGCCGTAAAAACCGAAGCAAAGAATCCATTTAGTTTCTCTGCAATGACTCTATCATCTTTAAGCGCTCCTTTTGTATTATCATCATCAAGGAGCCCGACTGGTGGTTTGGCAGGCTTCCTGCTTCTGATATACTTAAAAAACAATTTGTTATTACCTTTGGAGTTTTTGGCTAGCCGTTCTTCAAACTCCTCTTTGGCTCTTCTTATTACACTCTTGCACTTAAGCTGGCACTGTTTGTGCACCTTTCTGTTTGCCTCACTAGGATTTGACTTCCACTTTTTAAAGGAAGTCTTTTTACCTCTCAGTGCTTCTTTTACATGGTTGGTGAGCCATGGTGGCTCTTTTTTGGTTTTTTTACAGTGTTTCTTAATTTGGGGTATACAGTGAAGTTGGGCCTCTATTATGGTGTCTTTAAAAAGCGCCCATGCAGTTTTCAGAGATTTCACTTTAGTCACTCTACCTTTTAGCTTTTGTTTAACTATCCCCCTCATTTTTGTATAGTTCCCCCTTTTGAAATTAAATGCCACAGTGTTGGGCTGTTGAGGTGTTCTTCCCCCCACAGGGATGGTGAATGCTATTGTATTATGGTCACTAGTTCCAAGCGGTCCTGCTACAGTTACCTCTCGGACCAGCTCCTGCGCTCCACTCAGGATTAAATCTAGAGTTGCCTCTCCCCTTGTGGGTTCCCATAACAGCTGCTCCATGAAGCAGTCATTCAAAGTATCGAGAAATTTTATCTCTGCAATATGTCCTGAAGTGTAATGTTCCCAGTCAATATGGGGATAGTTGAAATCCCCCACTATTATTGGGTTTTTAAATTTGATAACCTCCCTAATTTCCCTTAGCATTTCATCATCGCTCTTACTATCCTGGTCAGGTGGCCGATAGTAGATCCCTAATGTTATATTGTCATGGAAGCATGAGATTTCTATCCATAGATAGATAGAATGAACTGTCTTTGATTTGCCATTGAAATGGTGTTAATCTGGAGTGCCTAAATTAGTTCTCCAAATGGTGAAGCTCAGGAAACAGCAGGGCAACCCATTGCTTGTAGCAGGCATTTGTCTCAGGAAATATAATCACCTAATCTCTGAACCTAGATAAGAAAGCAGTGTAAGATGCACCATTTTTTCTACACTCTTTGACCACAATTGTCTCCATTTCTTTGTTATTTAGTTCACTGGAAAATTCAATTAGCTTTTGAAATATTTTTGCCTTAAAGTAAGCAACACACAATGGCTATGTCTACACTCAGGAATTTAGGTCGACTTTACTAAGTCGACTTTATTAAGTCAACTTTAAGTCAACCTTATTAAGTCGACTTAGAAAGTCCACACAGGACTCTTAAGTTGACTTAAAGATGACCTTACTAAGTCAATTTAGAGAGTCTACACTTGACTATCTAAGTGGACTGGTTAGGTCCAGGGAGAGGTGAGGTTCCTTTAGAGCCTTGGCTCCCCAGGCTAGGGGGGCTCATCCTGTGGAGATCCAGCCCTGCACGGGGCTGGCTCTACCTGAGACAGCAAGCCCCGGAGCAGTCCAGGGGAGAAGAGAGCACGGAGCTCCCTTCTGGCCCGTACCGCTCGGCTCACTTCTGGCCGGGACTGCTCAGGTCCCGGGCAGAACGGAGTCCCGCGCTCCCTCCTGGCCAGGACCTCTCGAGTCCTGAGCAGAAGGGAGCCCCACACTCCATTCTGGCTGGGACCGAGAGGTGCCGGAGAGAAGGAAGCCCCACAGTCACAGGCAGAACGAGCACGGGGCTCCCTTCTCTCTGGGACCCAGCAGTCCTGGCCAGAAGGGAGCCCTGCAGCTCCTTTCTGTTCAGGAATGCACTTTAGCTGATAGGGAAATCACGGGGTTTCCCTATCAGCTGGAGCGCGGTCCCAGGCAGAAAGGAGCCACAGGGGTCCCTTCTGGCCGGGACCGCTGGGGTCCTGGGGTGTATCTACACTTGTAAATTAAGTCGACTTAAGCTTGCTTAAGTCGACTTAATTTATCCTGCGTCTATACTACAGTTTCCTTAAGTTGACTTAAGCAAGTTGCTTAGGTCAACTTAAGGAAAATAAAGTCAATTTAATGAAAATTAAGTTGACTTTATAAAACCTCAGTTTAATTCAATTTAGGGCTTAAGTCGACCTTTTAAAGTTGACTTAAGCCAGTGTAGACGTGGGGTAGCCCTAAGTCGACTTAGGGCTACCCCAGGACTGCACCACTGTCCTCCCTGCTGGGGAGGACAGGGGGAGCCTGGCATGCCCCCCCATAGGGCAGGGCAGACCCCTGCCCACCCTACTCCTATGCCCTGCCAGGGTCCCTATCCTCCTTTGCCCCATTGTACCTATGTACAATGGGGCAAAAGCTGAGCCCCTGGCACTAGGCAAGGGGTGCCCCCCTGGCCCCTGTGGACCTGCCCTAGGTCCCCCTAGCCCCTAGAAGTTGACCTAGGCATCCAGTGTGGATGCTCTAGGTCGACTTTGTATGTTCCCCCCAAAAGTCGACTTAAAATTTAGGTGTAGACTCACTAAGTCAACTTAACTATGTAGAAGCAAACCTTACAGGCCTCAAATTTGCTCAGCAACAGCATGACTTATAGAAGAATGGGGGAAAGTGTACAGATAAGGATGGTATAATCTGAGAAAAGAAGAAAGATAACTGTGAAATAAAACTTATGGCTTTTGCAATTTTTAATTCAAAGGTCGTGGAAGAGGCCCCCCTAAGGGGAGATATGGGACGTGGAAGATTCCAGCAACCCCTAAACACCACATGCCACTATTGTGGACAATTAGGCCATTGGAAAGCAGAGTGTACCTGCCGGCCTGGCCAGCAGGGAGGGACACTTGACCCTACAATACCTCCACCACCCATGCCTCATTCCCGCGACCCTCAATTTCCTTCTCATTAGGACAGCCTGGGGATAGGTGACTTTATCAATGTACTTTTATCTGTAAATCAAGATGGACTTTATGTATTATGCTCTGTCAACAATACCTCAGCTGTATTCCTAAGAGATACTGTTGCTAGTCACTCTATGTTAAGGGGGTCAAGATTTTCCTTCTGTTTCTTTATCTAAATAAGTTGTAAATGCTGTGGGAATCTCAAATCAGAGAGTTCTCCATTTTGTCTCTGAACTCCTTACTGTTTCATTAGGGCCCATCTCTGATCAAATTGCCTTCTTGCTTAGTCCTTCATCCCCTGTTAATTTGTTAGGAAAAGGTTTTTTTTTAATTAGGATGCACCATTTATTGTACTCCAGATGGGGTTTACTTGGATGTTTCCTGTAACAATGAACTTGCTGTTTTAACTACTTTAGCTGAGGTTCCTGATACCAGTTCACAAAGTGAAAGGTTACCAGAAATTCATCAAGAAATATTGGCTGATGTCCCACCTACTTTGTGGTCCCAGCATGCTAATAAGGTAGGACAATTACGCGCCACTCAACCTGTTAAGATTCGGCTTAACCCCTCTCGGCCGCTGCCTCGAGAATCTCAGTACCCTTTGCGACCAGAGGCCGAAGAAGGGATCCGCCCTGTCATAACTGCTCTATTAAAGCAGGATATCATTGTTCCCATAAAGAGCCCTTGTAACACTCCTATTTTGCCTGTTAAGAAGCCCAGAAAGAATGCCTATTGTTTTGTACAAGATCCAGCTTTGGGTCTGCCTAATTTCAGTAAGCCTTTTACCGTTTTCTGTCATGAAAAGGAAGGATTTGCATTGAGTGTCCTTACTCAGAGACATGGAAATCCACTAGAGGTTGCCATCCTACACTCTGTTGCTGTTCTCTTTTTTTTTTAAATAAAACAAAACAAAACAAAACACAATGTTTGTTTCAGGCTAGGCTAATCAAATACAACATTCTTTTGTTATCCTTAAACAATATTACTTTTACTCTTTGTTCTGTTCTAAATACAGCCTCCTTGCTGCCAATTCCTCTTGATGGGGAACCACATGATTGCTTGTTTGTTACTGCTCATTTACCTATGCCTCAAGTAGATTTACCCTTGCCGAATTCTGACCTTGTTTTGTATGTAGACGGGTCTCGTTAAAGAAATTCACAAGGCAAGCTTGTTGCTGGATATGCTGTCTGTTTACAATATGAAGTTTTTGAAAGTAATCCTTTTCCCAATGTTTATTCCACTCAAATTACTGAATTGTTTGCTCTTACCTGTTCCTGTACCTTAGCTAAAGGGAAGATTGTTACCATTTTTACTGATTCATGGAAGGCTTTGGGGGTTATGGCTTATGGTTTAAGGCCCACCTAAGCAAAGGGGGGGATGAGTGCTGCAGTGTCAACAGATTGATTATGCTCCAAAATTTTCCACTGTGGCTGATCATTGTTCACATGGAACCCTTCTCCACTTCAGCCTTCAGAGTTCTCGTACCTGGTTGATCCTGCCAGTAGCATATGCTTGTCTCAAAGATTAAGCCATGTATGTCTAAGTACACAAGTCCGGTACAGTGAAACTGCGAATGGCTCATTAAATCAGTTATGATTCCTTAGGTCGCTCCAACCTGCACTTGGTTAACTGTGGCTGATCATGCCTGCCCAATCTGTCAAGTCTATAACATAGGCAAGCCTAAAAAAAATTGAAAGGGCAGTGCATCCCCCACCATGAGGACCATTTGTAAACCTATAAATTGATTTTATACAAATGCCGAATTGTGCCTCTTATGAGTTTGTATTGGTTGTTGTATGTACCTTCTCAGGATGGATAAAGGCCTGTCCTTGCATAAAGGCAGACACTGTTACCGTCAGTAACAAACTCCTAAAATAATTCATCCCAAGGTTTGGAATGTTTGATTTTACAGTGATCAAGGGACACATTTTGTAGGCCAAATTATAAAGGACATTGTAAGACCTTACACAGCTACCAATATTTACATTGTCCTCATCATCCCAGTCAGCTGGAAAAATGGAAAGATATAATGCTACTCTGAAAAAAAAATTCAGAACCTTCACTTGTTAGATCATCAGATACTGTCTTAATGTCAGGCACTAACAAGATGTATTAAGATCTTTCATTTACAGGTAAAGGAGGCTCAGTCCCAAGTTCCAGTGGAAGTATGTTATGATCTCCAGCCAGGAGACTGGGCTTATGCAAAGGTTTTCCATTGTAAATCTACACTTGAACCATGGTGAAAAGGACCATTCCAAGTTTTGCTCACCACCAATACAGTGGTGAAGTGTCAGGGACCTTCCACGTGAATCCACACCTCTCACTTTAAGAAAACTGCAAC
Source organism: Pelusios castaneus (assembly GCA_007922175.1). NCBI lineage: Eukaryota > Metazoa > Chordata > Testudines > Pelomedusidae > Pelusios > Pelusios castaneus. The sequence continues at coordinate 1,665,678 of ML685886.1, read as the reverse complement.
CCCGGAAAAAGAAGAATTGGGAACACAAGGTGCATCTACTAGAAACCTCTCCCCTGTTGCTGAAGAGGATTTGCCACCCCAGAGCGAAGAGGATTTACCACGACCACATCATTACAATCTGAGAAAGAAGAAATAACATAGAGATTCCAAGGTCCCAATAGACTAATAAGACCCTTTGGGATCAGGACATTGCAACCACGGTCTGTAGTCCATTTGTATATTTTCTGACTTTCTGAAATCTTCAAGATACCTCACTTCAAACCCGTTCTGGTGTCTGTGGTTTAGCTTTGACATATTTAGGACAGCTTAATTAACAAATTGATATTTGTTTTTGTTTTTATATTTCCTATGTTTAGTATACTAAGGATTTAAATGTGTTAAATTGTTGGGTATGCTCCCACCTACCCATCCATGCACAAGGAGGAATACCTATGCTCCCAAGCTCAATCATCATCAACAATACACACTGGTGGGGACCCCGCTGGCAAAAAGATGCCACATAAAATGATGTAGGAAGAAATATGTCAAAATTTATAAGGGTTCTAGATACTCCATACCCCCAGCAAAATGTGTCACATCTGTAATAAAATGGGATAGTTATCACTCAGACACTCCCGTAATTGTTCCCAAGTGAGCCATAGTACTTGAGAAGCCAATACTACTGGAATTTGGCCCTCTTGGTGGCTAAAGGATTGGTATTGGACTGCAGTGAGTCATATGATTCGCTGTGAGTATGGTGTTACTGCCCTTACAGGTCACTATTGGGTCTATGGTAACAAGGCTTATAAACAATGGCCAGCTGAGTGGAATGGAGTTTGTTGTCCTACTTATCTGTTGCCCGCTATCCGACACACCATCAGACCATTGGATAACTTGTTTCCAAATCGTCCTGGATGCGAGATAACGAAAACACAAAGTTACTGGGGTATTACCCTTGTTCGTATCAGTGTTGCCCTAGCAATTAGGGAAGTCAGACGCATCTCCTTAATTAATAAGAAATCGCAATTAAAACAACCATAGCACTAAATGCTCTCAACCAAGAAGTAAGACAAATCAGACAAATGACCTTACAAAATAATTCCCTAGACTTTGTACTCACCTTGTACCATAATTGGAAAAATTGTTGCACCTATATTCCAGACAATGATGACCAAATATCTCAAGCCTTGGATAAAATTACATTAAAAGAGCCATGAGACTTGTGGGCTTGGTTTGGAGCACTAAAAATTAAAATATTTAATGGGCTTCTAATACTAATTGCAATTTTAGTTTGTGGATACATTATGTTGCTATTAATCAAATCTGTTTAAAAATTATTCTGTTAAATCTATTTATAGAGGCTTCAGTCCAGAACAAAAAGGAAATACATAGCATGTACTTGGAAATTAAGAAAAACAAAGTATGGAAAAATTGATATAAGAAGGTTAATGGATATTCAAATTTGAGTTAAGTTGGTGCTAAAGCACCAAAGGGGGGATTGTAGAAGCAAACCTTGCAGGCCTCAGATTTGCTCAGCAACAGCATGACTTATAGAAGAATGGGGGGAAAGTGTAAAGATAAGGACGGTATAGTGTGAGAAAGGGAAAGAAAAAAACAACTGGCCTCTCAAGGTTAAAATACTCTAAATAAGATAAGCTGTCTCTGAACTGTTTTTCTGTTTTAACCAGTTTGTAACCTTTCACTTGCACCTAATAGGCAAAAAATGTTAACTGTCTATCATATAAATACCTGCAAAATCTGCCTGCGAGGAGAGCTCACTTAACTTCACAGACTTTGTGTTGTTAACAGACCCTCTTCCTGCATGCCGGAATAAATGTCTTACTAAAACTTGATTACATAGGGTTAAGTTGTATTTTCTTTAACAACTAAGTTGACTTAAAGTCAACTTAGTTAAGTCGATTTAGCTAAAGTCGACCTAAATTTTCAAGTGTAGACATAGCCCTGGAAAGAAGGGAGCCCCATGCTAGCTCGCGGCTTCCTGGGGCTTCCTTTTTCCCCTGCCCTAAGTCGACTTTTCTCATAAGTCAACTTAGGCTATGCACATTGGCTTAAGTCAATTTAAGAAGTCGACTGAAGTCAACTTAAAAAGAGATCTTATTAAATCGACTTAATTTTTCCTTAAGTCCACTTAAGGAGCATCTTAAGTCTACTTAAGGAAACTCCAGTGTAGACTCAGAGTAAATTAAGTCAACTTAAGCCTGCTTAAGTTGACTTAATTTACTAGTGTAGATGCACCCAATGTGTCTACATATTACACCATTGTGTGTCAGATATAAATACTTTATTAATGACCATGTAACTTGGAGATAATAGAACAGCTTGAATAATCATAAAACACTTGTCAGATCATTGTTCTAGGATTTGAGAGGGGATAAGTGGTCATTATTTGATGACATCTTTTACCCTCTAAAAGACCTTTGTAATAGCAGCTGCTACCCAAAACTTGAAGATGTGGGGAAAAAAGTGGGAACAGATCTCAAGTCATTAGATCCCAAAAGAGGTTTAAAATAAGGTTATGTGTTTTATTTCAAAGTTAATCTCCTGAGCCATCTAGTACATTTTCTCACTACTGGTACAATATGTTCCTAGGCAAGAAAAGCATTGGAAACTGTGGAATGCCCAGAATGTGGGGCACTATCATTGGAAACCAGTGCAGGGTCTCTCTACTTGTGATGTTTCATTTCAGACTGGAGTAATACTAATACAAACGTAGAAATGTGTTTACTCATTCATTTTTTAATCACGTTCTACCATTTTTATAAAAAATGACAAAAACCTCCTGGAGGAGTATTCCCCACAGCTACCCTTTTCTCTGTATAAGTGGATGGGTCTGACAAGTGAACCATGCCAGGAACACTTCTGTGCTTTTTTAAGACCCATTGGGAATACCTGTCTTTATTATACCAGGAGGTTAGGCTGTGTTTCTGAGCAAAGATAAATAGCAAAGAAGAGAGTAAATGCTGGAAAAAATATAGTTCATAGCAAGTCTTCTTATTTATTAATTTGTTTTTCAGTGGAAATCTAGAGGACTAATAACTTGTGTGGGAGATACTTGTGTATGAATGGTCAGACTTCTTTGGAAAATTTAACATACTTACTCTGGCAAGAGTATAAAAATAGATAGAAAGTAAATTCTGGTGAGACTGTTCCTAGATGCATGCCCTAAAATCCATGAGTAGGATAGGATGCAACTGCTGAGACAGTCTACTGTTGACATGAATCCTCTATGCTGGCTAGAGTGGCTGCAGAGGATAAAGCCTATAAGAAAGACTGCAGGGAGAAGCCAATCAGGGCCAAACAGGCTCACATAAAAGAAGCTGCAGTTGCTTCCTGGAGCTGAAGGAGTGAGGACTGTGTTCCAGGCCGGCTGAAGAGATATCAGGACCATGGATAGATCAGTTGCTAGCAGGGACTGGGGGGAGCAAGAAGGAGTGCCTGGCTGGCTTCTGGGACTGAGGAATCCCTGGTGTGAAAAGTTTCCAGTGACGAAGCCTGGGGGATATGGTCCCTTACCAGAGTCAAGGGAATATTGGAATATTTGAAGGCTAGCCTACAAGAGGCTGCAGGACTGAATAAGAACTGAACCCAGAGAGAACTGCAGTGTCTCCCGGAAAGAAGCCCTGGGCATATGGCCCGATACCAGGGCCAGGACTATTTAAAGATTGACCCCAATGAAGGTTACAGAGATACCAACAGAATGTACTGGGATAGGCCACTGGTGGACTTTATACCCTGGAAGGGGCCTGTTTGTTCCACAGACTGTGTATGTCTCTGCCAGACACCTGAGTCACTTAAAACCCACCTGAGAATCCACCAACAGAGGTCATCCATCACAAACTGACAGAGTGCAGGCACACGAATTCAGCCAGGAAGTATTTGTGAGAGGTAGATGCCACCCTATTACAGGTCAGCTACCTTCCACATTGGTATATGTCATTACAGGTCTCCCATCACTTCTTCCACTGAGCATCACATGGGTAGGACTTGGTAGGCATCAGGTGTAGGACATTCATTCATAGCCATAGTTCAAAGGTGAAACTATCTCCCTTCTCAACTAAGACAAGTGGTGTAGAAGGTCAGATTGAACAGGGGACAAGGACCAGCCCTGGTACCATTAATGATACAAAGACACTTATTAATCGGTTTTGGGAAGTATTTGTATGGTTCATGTTATGCAATCAGAGCTCAGTCATCATGTTGTATTATGACTTTAATTTTCAGCTGTATGGTACCAGAGTGGTGAATGGTTTGTACTGTAGCACCAGCCAAAAGGACAACCTTGGCATGGTGGGAAATCTGCATCCTTTGTGCAGAGTGCCCACCACCCCAACTCCCTCTATTTCAGCTGGCTGGTTCTGCAGTGAACCATGGCCTTTCTTCTATCTTATAGCACCCCTTTTAGAAAGTAATAAAACTGTCTTTATCCACTTTGCCCAAACCTTGAGTTTGGCAGTCACATTGGCTATGTCTACACTTGTGAATTTAAGTCAACTTAGCTAAGTCGACTTAACAAAGTCGACTTTAAGTTGACTTTATTAAGTCGACTTAGCATGTCAGCACTCAAATTTTAAGTCGACTTAGAGGGGACCCTACAAAATTGACCAAGAGCATCCACACTGGATGCCTAGGTCGACTTGTAGGGGCTAGGTGGACCTGGGACAGGTCCATGGTGGCGGGGGGCACACCTTGCCAAGTGCCAGGGGCTCAGCCTTTGCCCCACTGTACCTTGTTACAGGGACAGGGACCCTGGCAGGGCATAGGGACAGGGTGGGCAGGGCAGAGCCCTGCCCTTTGGGGGGGCACACTAGGCTGTGGCTGTGCCAGCCACCCTGGCAGGGAGGGCAGTGGGGAAGCCACATCTACACTAAAGCAGCAAGTCGACTTAAAATGAAATTTTTTAAAGTCAACTTAATTTTTCCTTAAGTAGACTTAAGCAGCTACTTAAGTCGACTTAAGGAAAGTGTAGTGTAGACGCAGAGTAAATTAAGTCGACTTAAGCAAGCTTATGTCGACTTAATTTACAAGTGTAGATGCACCCATTGTGACTAGTCTATACTCTGGTGCACCTGGGGGATAGAGACTTCTTGTCCTTTCTCTTCTTCCCCCTTTCCTTGTGCTCCAATGGTGCCAGACACACTTCCCTTAATGTTTAAGCTATGAACAGTACATGAGTTTTGTTTTCGTTTTTTGTTTCTTGGAGGTTTTTTTATGGTCTAGAAGTGTTAAGGCTGTGAATAATTGCCAACTGTCCTATATCACCCAGTTTATTCATCTTCTAACTGCTGTGAATCTCCAGACTCCATGGATAGCATGGGTCTGATCCAAAGACCATCGAAGTCTCTGGTAGTATTTCAGTGGGCTTTGGAGCTGGCCCTAAAGCCTATGTATGAAGCTCAATTTCAGTTAAATTGAAACAATATATTCATAAGGAAAACAAGAAACTAACATCATTTGAGCAAATGCTATGAATTATTTACACTGTTGCATTCTTTCTCCATGGATTGACAGGAAATACCTGACCCAGAGGTGGCTTTTGCTATTATAAACTGTGAATATCAAAATATAATTAAGTAATTACTTTTGTCATATTTAGCTGTAATTGGCAGCGATATGGTGTTCTGTTCACAGTGCTAGTCTCTTCTGAGCAAAGACTGGTAAAGAAATCTAAAGGGAAGCAACAATTTATTTTAAATTAGTTTTATTTTAGATTGTGTGTGTATGTACATGCATACGTGCGTGTGTATGTACGTGCATGCATGTGTATTTGTATAGTACTAAAATATTAACATATAAATAATAATCATACATATCATACCATATCTAGGCCTTTGGGCAGATGCCCCCAAATAAAATTGGAATGCTTTTTTCCATGCTTACAGAAATGTTTTGCTATATTAGAATATTCAGAAAAGTTGTGGTGATCTGTTTCTTACTCTGGAATCTATTCCAGATTTTCTGGTGAATTATCATGCAAACTGTAGTAATATAAACTATTATCATGCAAAGATTGTAGTACTGCAAACATCTCTATGCCATTACATTATTCACTACTTGGTTCCCTCATCCCAAATTCTACTGAGATTCCATAAAGAAATTGCTCCTACTACTATGAAATTGGACATAGGGTGTACGCCCACATTTGATATCTTTGTTACCCTGGACTCCGTGTGCGTACACGCATACGCTTCTCTCCCAACAGATGTGTGTGAGAAAACATCTTTTTAGCCTGTTAATTTCTTTCTAACCCTAAATGACCTCATTATTTTAGCTGAATACTCTTACATACACTAGTAAATTCACTAAAATAAATACAATGTAAGGTGGCTAATTAAACCTAGGTTTTCAGGGTTACCAAAGTCTATCTGTTCCTAAGGACTAGATCAGTCAGAAATACAGATGGTTTGCTATATCCCTACCAAGAAAGAAGACCTGCTCACCCACACCACTTCCAAGAACCTAAAAGTTCTAAGTAGGTTTTGTGTTATAATGCAATCCCCAAAGCACTGGCAATCCATCAGCTATTGGAAGGCTGATAGTTTGGTTTTCACTTTGATGGGGAAATTATGTTGGATCCTTTAAACCCAAAAGTACATGGTCATGTATAGGCAATCATGTTAATCTTCAAGCTCCTATATCTTAATCATAGTTTGCCATGTTCAGGTTGATAGGTACAAGAAAATATGGTCTAATATAGCACAATATAAAGCTAAAATGATGTTGATAAGAAGCAATGTGTAGGCATCATAGTGCTATCTATCTATCTATCTATCTATCTATCTATCTATCTATCTATCTA
>ML685886.1:1571745-1658872 GCA_007922175.1 Pelusios castaneus | reverse complement strand
CTATCTATCTATCTATCTATCTATCTATCTATCTATCTATCTATCTATCTATCTATCTATCTAATAAAGTTTTCTTTATATATATAAAAAAATAAATTGAAGTCCCTCCTATCTATCTATAAAGATTTTAGTAGCTCATGCCAATGTCAGTGGATTATAAAAACAAATGGGAAATGCATATCTTAATAATGATAGATGAAATACTTATGTTTGTAACATGCTGTTATCATTGTTATCTATCCTCCAGGCATTTTCAATTCAGCACCTTGCCAAACAAGGGAAAAATAAGTATCACTGTTGCTGTGACCTGCATGCACTGAATAAAGCAGCATATTATTAGTAACACATTTTAGTTACCCATAGCTCTGCACTAATTCAAAAATCTTTTACAGTTCATATTTCATTGTATTGTTTCCATAAGTATTTTTCTCAGCAACTCTCAAATCAAGATTATCCTACACCCTCATACTTCTTCACTACAAGCTCACCATAGCTATTCATTTTTCCATACAAAAAGCAATGAGTGACAAAGTACTTCATGTGAAAATGCAATTATAGTCAAAATGTATTTTTCTCCCTAGCTGTTCTAATCACTCTTGTCATAAAATTACTGGAAAACAGGGTGGACAATACAAGCCAGTTTGTATAGACCTTTGAATTTGGGAAGAAGGTGCAGTAAAATTAGAGCCAGGCAGAACAAAAACAGGTCATTGGAGTAAGCATTTTAATGCAAATAGAAAAAGAAAGATTTCCTGCAATAATGAAAAGAAGCTCAAAGGAGTTAAGAATGACTGTCTATGAGAATTCCATTCCCCCCAATACAGTTGCACCTTCTATCTCTTCTCAGGCTCTGTCCAAACTCATTAGAAAGGTAATTGCAACTGTCTGCTCAAATACTACATAACAGCAATTGCAATTCCCCCCTCCCATTTCCTTCGTTTCCCATTTTCAGGTAATCTCTGCACTGTCTGTGGAAGATAAGAGGCAAAGTATGCAAACACTGTATTCCATCTAACCACCAGTCTATTTAGCTCTGAGCCTAGAGACTGGCAAGCAATGTATTTAAAGCAGATTGTAAAAAGTTATTGGTGTTCTTAGTGGGAGTTCAGTCACAAGAACGCCAAAATCCAGTAAAACCAGGGTTACTTTCCATTGTGAAAGGGAAACAGTTGTGAAAATGCCTGGACGCTGTAAGCATCTAAAGCCACTTATCATGTTTTATTGTGAGAAAAATCTATAGATACAAAGCCATATTTCCAACATGGAATATTTGATTAAATATTCTTCACTGTACATATGCACAGAATTGAACTAATTAAATACCACTCAACACATTGTATCAAATTGGAAGCATTTTAAAATACATTAAACATAGTTGGCCTAATTTATCCCTTCTGTAACTCCATTAAAATTAGTGGGGGTACAGTAAAGATGAGTTTAATTTATTAAATTAAGGCTTTAAGTGCTATATTGTTTTAAATATGCATGTATAAATTCCTAGTAATTTATTCTAAAATTGGCCGTTTAGGAACAGATGCAAAAATAAGCAATAGAAGATCAATGTCAGAAACATTTCATTCTCTCCACCCTACAAATTAATTCTTTTCATTCAACCAGTACATCCCAGTCAACCCATTTTCCCAAGGAAAACAAAATAATCCTCAGAGAAAAAAACTGTCTTTGTAGCATAACCTGACAGGTCACAAATAGTAAGGTCAGATGATCAGGTAGTATAAATGAGTAAAACACCATTGGCTATGTCTACACTGGCAAGTTAGTTCAAATTAAGGAGGCTTAATTTGAACTAATTAAAGCCATGGCTACACTAGGCTTTAGTTAGTTCGAATTAAGGGCTTCCTTAATTCAAACTAATAAATTTGAATAGGGCTTCAGAAGTAAGGCTTTAATTTGAACTAACTAGTTCGAATTAGCCATTGTGGCCATGTTAATTCGAACTAATTTCTTAGTTCGAACTAACCGGCCATTGAAATGAATGGGGATCGCTAATTCGAACTAAGCACGTGCCATAACTAAAATTAGTTCAAATGAGTTAGTTCGAATTAATTAATTTGAACTAGCTTTTGTAAGTGTAGACATAGTCTATCAGAGTGCATCTACCATTCTGCTATATTCAGGTTATAAACAATCTGTCTGCATAGTTATCTGAGCAATTTTACAGAAGTTGTGAACTAAATACAGAAGTGAATTATTTAAATGTGTACTGTACTTTGATCCTAAAGGATAACGTTCATAGGGGAAAATTTAAGAGCTTTATTTCACCTTTGATTGTATAAAAATCAGGTTTGTGTTATGAAGAATTTGGGCATCAATTCAATCTAGACAAATAGTGTGAGGACATGACAAGAATTTCATGATAGGCTAGTGTTCTAGTGTGTACCACAAGATATGGAGGATGGCTTTAATGCAATTTAAATCCCACAAAACCAGCAGCAGAGGAACAGTATTCCTTTATTACCTATCCTTATTAGACAGCACCTTGCTAGAAATGATTTGTACTGACATGTCCATCACTAACAGTGGCAAAGAAGTTAACAGTGAAACTGTATCATAATTGAATGCAAATGAGAATGTCCTGAAAACATTTCTGTGGTATGTGATTCTTGGAGCTACAGTCTAAACTAGTAATGATTCTTAATTTACTTAATCTCACTATCGTATTTCTGATTTTCTGATATAAAAGAAGAGTATATAAATGCAAAAGTCTGTAAAAAGCATATTTTAAGTGCAAAACTGTGATAGATGGGTATTGATCATTTTAATTGCATGTTTGTTTTGTTTTGCTGTTTTGCATTTTTAAGTGTGATTATAGCTACACTGAAAAGTGACCAAAAATGTCAGAATGGGATTACATGCTTTTCTGTCTCTATTAAATCAAATTTGTTCAATTTGATAAACAAAAGGACGTTCCCCCCACCCCACAAGTTATCAATATTGTGAACTCAGTCAAGCAGGATTCTCTCCAGCTCACACATTCTAAGTCATGAGGGAACGTTACTTATCTGAAGTTCTGTTTCTCTGAAGATCTCATCACACATCAGTCTCTCCATGCATTCATCCACAAGACAGGGACGAACTCTCCTAGTTCTAATACTCAAACCCTCCCAGGCGTCAGTGAGGATGGAGGGGTGCTACTTGAATTGATATAGTTCCCTGGGATTTCAGTGATTGCAAACCTTGGTGTTAGCTTATCTAATGTTTACATGTGTCAGCTTTTGTTGGCATTGCTTGTTCTCAAATGCTTCAGGAGCTAAGTGAGAAATCCTGGTCACCATGGGTAATGGCAGTTAGTAAGGAGTGGTGTCTTCAAGGAAAGGAGAGCTCTTGCACATTAGTAGCCATTACTGCTGCATTAGCCCAATCCAGGAAAGCTATTCAGAAGGGTCCTTAAGTGTACAATTGCATGGTGTCCTGAAATAGTGACACACATTTTATAGCCAGGGGATTCCCATCTTGTTTCACCCTTGCAACCTGAGAACTATGTTCCCTCTAAGCTGTGTGCATGTGCGTGTGCACACAGATTGTGAACCCAGTGCATATGGGAAAAAATAGTGTGCACAAAAATAACCAGAATGTCCCGGAACACTGTACCCGCCAGGGCCCACAAATTTGACCGGGAAGCATTCTAGGGCCCAAAAAATAAGAAGAATTGGGCGGAAAGCGGATCCCACGCTCGTCCAACCTGTGGGCGCTGTCTGCGGTCCACCCAGGCCCACAGGACGGTGGGAGCAATAGTCAGGCTGGGGAGTTTCAAATCTCTCGCCCTGAGCATGCTCAGAGCATGGGCAGGGTGGGAACGGCCTGGCCAAGGAGCAACTCCGGATGCACCTACAGCTGCTCCAGCCAGGTAAGGGGGAGGGTAGGTTCGGGAAAGGGGCCCCACGGAGCGAGAGGATCGAGGAAGAGATGGGGGTGTCAAGGACCTAGCAGGCAAGGTTGACCCTCTGACTTGAATGGGCAAATGCCAAAGATCGCAGAGAGAAATTATAAGGTAAGTCTTTATTATATTATCATCTAGATATGCTCATGTTTGTCTATACATGAAAATTACAACACATAAATTGTTATTTTCAGACCTACTTTTGCATTATACTTACTTGGGTGCACTTGCGTCATGGTGCACACATTTGAACTCTGGGTCAAAAAAGTTTCACAAAAGATATTTTTTGCTCACACAGCCTACCAAAAATTAGCGGGATCATTGCCTGAGAACCAAGAATTAGAACATTGTCTTTATAGTATCCTTAAAGGAAAAAGGAGATATAGTTAACAAATCAGTTGATGCATAAGCCAGTACCGAATCCAGCTCCTTCTATCTTAACTGTGTTTGTTTCTTCCGGATTAACAGGAGTATACATTAGTGAAGACTCAGATGTGTCATTTATATCAGCAGCAAGCCTCAACAAAACCAGGGAGATGAACTGTTAGACAGTGCTGCTTTTTCAAAGTCAGCTTCGTAATCATAAAAAAGGAGTCCTGAGACATGTTTAAAGACTAACAAATGCATTTATTCCATAAACTTTTGAGGGCTCAATCCCTCTTCATCAGATGCATGAAATGGAAAATGTAACATGTTAGCTGTATATAGACATACAAAGAAGGGTGGATCACAAGGTTAATTCAAACAGTTCCAGAGGGATAATCTGCTATCTTATCTCAGCAAAGTAAACAAGTTGTTTTGATTCAAACAGTGAGCTGAGAAGATGAGAAGGTAAATAGAGGAAAAATTATCTTTTGTAATGAATTAGCCATTCTAAATCCTTACTCAAACCCAGTGTGACAATGTCTAGTTTGCATGTGAATTCCAGCTCTGCAATTTTACATTGGAGTCTATTTTTGAAAGTTTTTTGCTGAAGTATTATGTCTATCATGTTTTTTACAGAATGTCCAGGTAAATTGAAAGTTCCCTTCCTGATTTTTGAGTGTTACTATTCTTGATGTCTGATTTGTCTCCATTTATTCTTTTTATGCCAACAATGCCCTTCTGCTAAATTCATTGGCCAAAGTGGACTATCTGAACCCAAAAGAATAACTGGAAAGCTATTCCAGAATGTCATTCCTCTGAGGCTTAGAAATCTGCCTCTAATTTCAAGTTAAACTTCCCGAGACCTGATAGTCAGTTCTTGTGTCCACATTGGTGCTGAACCTAAATAATGCCTCTCCATCACCGGAATTTATCCCCCTGATATATTTATAGAGAGCAATCATATCTCTCCTCAACCTTCTTTTGGTTAGGCTAAAAACGCCAAGTTCTTTGAGTCTACTCTTTTAAGGCAAGTATTTCATTCTGTAGATTATCTTAGTAGCCCTTTTCTGCACGTTTTCCAGTTTGAATTCATCTTTCTTAAACATGGGAGACCAGAACGGCACACAATATATAATATTCCAGAGGAGACAGTGGGGGTGGCATCGATGAATTCGTGAAGCTCATTTCAGTAGCCAATTTGCCTCCTAAAGTCTCTTTTTTAAGGACCCACAAAGGGAATGGTAGGTAGAATAGCCCAATCCCTCATTTTGTTGTCTACCAGTTAGGCCTAGTTTCTGACATTCCAATGTTAACAATTTCCATTCCACAATCAAACTTAGCCTGGAGATCTACTTTCTGGACACCGCAGTGCAAATTACTAGTGGACCTAGCCACCACCCTATACCAAAAACTTACTGATTGCTATAGTTACCTATAGCCTTCAAGCTTTCATCCAAGACACACCACATGATCCATGGTCTACATTCAAGCCCAAAGATATAACTGCATTTGCTCCAATCCTTCAGACAGAGACAGACACCTTCAGGAACTCTATCAAGCATTCTTAAAACTACCACCTGCAGAAGTAAAGAAACAGATTGACAGAGCTAGACAGGTACCCAGAAGTCAACTACTACAGGAGAAGCCCAAGAAAGAAAACAACAGAACATTACTGGTCATCACCTACAACCCCAAGTCAGACCTCTACAGCACATCATTAAGGATCTACAGCCTGTTCTACATGATGATCCTGCACTCTCTCAAGCCTTGGGAGACAGACCTCACCTCACTTACAGACAACCCCCCAACCTTAAACAGATACTCACCAGCAACTACAGACCAAACAGAAACATTAAAGCAGGAACATATTCCTGCAACAAACCACATTGACAACTTTGCCTACATATCTACACAAAAAACAGCATCATAGGATCTAATTAAGATAGCTATTCCATCAAGGCCTCATTCAACTGCTCATCCACCAATGTGATTTATGCCATCATGTACTGAAAATGCCCCCCACTTTATATATTGGACAAATAGGACAGTCCCTACACAAAAGAATAAATGGACACAAGTGTGACATCAGAAATCACAACTATTCAAAAACCAATAGGGGAACACTTCAATCTCCCTGCTCACTCCATTGATGACTTGATAATAGTGGTGTTCAAATAAATGCATAACAAATTGCAGCTCCAAAGAGAAACTGCAGAACTGGAATTTATATGCAAATTTGATTCTGTCGCCTCAGGGTTAAATAGTGACGACTACAGATATTTTTTTCTCATTACAACAGGTGATTTGATCTCACCTTCCTCTATATGCTGTTCTTCAGTGTTTACTGTTATAGCCTGACCTGATCTTATGTCATCAACTTCCCTGATTTAATTTCCTCCCATTCTGTAAATTCCCGTCTTCAAAGCATCTGATGAACTGGGATATTCTCCCATGAAATCTCATGCGATAAGTAAATTTATTAGTCGTTAAAAGTGCCACATGACTCCTTGTTTGTTTCACCAATTTCTGGTTCCAAGCTTTTCTTGCATTAGCACAGTCCTTCAGTTATATCAGCGGACCCTTTTGTTTGAACTAAATTGGTCTTTTTGTCGCCTTTTCACATTAACATTTGTCATTATAGGTCATTGTGACATCTTGTGAACTTTTGACAGTTAAGCTCCCAATTAGGATAAATTTGTAGGCCCAATTATTAACAGGGCTCAATAATGCAAGGTGCTATGTACTTTGACCCTAATCTAGCAAAGCACTTGAGCACATGACTAACTTTAAGCGTGTTACCTGTCTCAATGACTTCGAATTAAGATGATCTAAAGTGCTTTGCAGGGTCTCTGGGATCTGCACATTGTAGGAATGAGGCTTAAGATGTATGTTCCATACCATATTATGACCAAACAATGTTTGTAACCTCAATGTTTTATGCTGTTTTTTCAGTAACAAAAGAATTTTAGAAAACATTTGGAACTTTGCAGAAATTATTATCTGAGTGTTTGAATTCACAGTGCTTAATCAAGCAAAACTCCCATTTGGGTCAAATTCAATTTTCCCAAACATAGTTTGAATTATTGGCCCTCAGCATATTGTTTTCCTGAAAACTTTTACTTTTAGTGCTAAATAAGTATTTCAATGATTCATTTTTCTTTAGAAAATTAGCCACTGCAAGAGGAAAAGAATTCAGGATATGACAAATAAGATAACGTTTCCCTTTAGGACTTTAAAGGTATTGGATACTATGTATATTAATATATCCACTATTGTCACAGAGGTTTGTATCAACCATGCCTATGAAACTGTGGGAATAAATACTGCTATGAACAGTGCTTTTTTTGTGATGGTACCCAGGGGCACTGAGTACCGTCACCTTTTTTTTCACAGTGATGTGGCTGCAGCTCCTGCCACCACCGCCGGTGGCCTGAGGTCCCTGGCCGATTACTGACACATTTTATTTTATTTTATTTTATTTTATTTTATTTTACAGAAAAAGCACTGGCTATGACCTTTATTCTCAAAGGTCCATGTCTTTCTGTGAACTAGAGATAGAGTAGAACTTTCATCATAGCTAAGCCATTCAGAACATTTTTAGAAAAATGGTCGAGGGAAATTCTACCTACTATTAGAAAAAGAACTTTGGTTAAATTGCAACTGGAATTTTATGAAGAAGCATTCATTACTAGATGGATACAAATGAATGAAATATCATAAACCCTGACATTTAAAGATGGCACAATAAAAAGTATTTACTCTCATTTTGTATTTGTCTACAAAATGTAAGTGTTCAAGATTTACTTAGTGCATTTTAAGATTGCTCCCTCAAGCAAGTGCATCAGGGGTGGTATATATTTATATGGCATGGTACAAAGTGCAAAGATTGAGGCTCCCAGGGGAAATTGCCTAGGGGAAATTAAGCATATCAGGTATGGATGTGATGGCACTCCTTGAAACTATGAATGTGTTTGGTGGATTATTACTTCTTGAGAATGCAATGAGAAACGGCATGCCAGCCCCTAGATTTTTTCGGCAATCCAACTATGTCTTGCTCCTTCTATCCACTAAGGGAAGAGAAGCAAAATCATTTGATTTGTATGACCAATCACAACTAACCAAAGTAGTTCCAATTTTAAGGACTTAACAGACATTCACAATGAATCTGTGGGGCATAGCTGGCCAAATAGTAAATGATACCAACTGGCAATTATTCTGGTGAATATATGCAATGAATTCAGTTCACTATGAATCACAGATTTAGGCTTCATCATTCAGTCAATTGCCAGGTACTTGTGAAAATGTTTGCTAATCTTCATAAGATTTAGCATCCCAAAAATTATTAAATATATTCCAAGGATGAATTAGTTCAAGGAAATTGTGATTGTGGATTGCCACATGCTGAAAGGGTTAAGGTATAACATTAGATACAACCATGAGCTATCAGGGTGCATAAATTGCACAAACCATGGGAATAATCCCAAGAAGCATTTCGCCATACATACCTCTGAGTCATAGTTCCTCCCCTGCAAGATAGAGTATGTGTGTTTTGTTTGTTGTAATTTACTACTGGCCTGAATAACAGAAAGCTATTACCTTCCCAGTCCTGGTTAGCTACTCTGGCCAGTAAGTACTGACAGTGGAGTGCAGGCTCTTCCAACTCATTGTTCTTTCCTGTTCACCACTTTTAAGGAGGAAGTAAACTGGCACGTACCCCACCTACTTATACACAATTAGGGTAAATTGCTGTATCCACTGTTATCAGTGGATGTTTTGCCATTTACTTCACTGTAGCCAGGATTTAACTTCTAGAAAGTAGGCCCAAATAGCCCCCATGAAAGAGTCATGAGGGACTCTTACTCCCTTTGACTGGAAGACAAACTGAGTGAAGAATCGAGCCCTGAAAGCAATAAATGAACTGAATAAATTATTCACTCGTTGTGAAGAACAATGAACTGACCAGCTTATCCGAGGCTTTGAGGGAAAAGTACAATTATACTGAAATGTGGTTTGGGTTTTTAAAAGTGCCTTTGCATGAAAAAAGGACCCAGTTTAGGTTATTTGCTCAAAACTAAATTGTGACTCTGTTAGAACAAAAAGTGAGTATTTTTTCCAATTCCACCTCATTTTTACAATGCTCAGAAAAATCTGTACAATTATGTGCACCAAATTGGTAACTAAATTGCCTATCTCCTGTATGTAAGTCTTACTAATGTAACAGTGCCTCATCAGACAGATGCGGCCCTGACGATGCAGTACACAATTAAGACTAAACTCTGTAAATGAAAAGGCATAAAACCACGGAGGCATTATTGCGCTATCAAAACAACACACTCTTTGCAAATACACACGTGGCTG
Source organism: Pelusios castaneus (assembly GCA_007922175.1). Taxonomy (NCBI): domain Eukaryota; kingdom Metazoa; phylum Chordata; order Testudines; family Pelomedusidae; genus Pelusios; species Pelusios castaneus. The sequence continues at coordinate 1,649,250 of ML685886.1, read as the reverse complement.
TAAAAAAGGGATTCAAAACAATGGGGGACTAAACAGAAAGTCAGAGACATTGTGGTATTGTTATTGATTTTAGGTTTTATGTGTGTGTAGTTTAACAGCAAACTGAAATTTTCTTTCCCTTATAGTCTGTCAGTTTCTGGGGTTTCCAAAACTGTTAAAAGAAAATCTGTTAAAATGGAAAGGAGGGGAGACTATAGTAAGACCAAATGAGTTTGGCCAGAGCTTTCAAATGTTTTTATTTGGCAAGTTCCAGGTGTGACTTGGCCTGAACTGTATCAACTTTCTCTTTTGGAACTCTTCACAAAAAGGGATGGGACCAGATGTTTGCTGTTCATAACTATTGCAATCTCTGTTGGTTGAACAGTCACATTGCCACACTTTCAAGTGTTTCTGTTTTAGCAGATTACATACACTATACAAACCCTGGCATAGGTGACAGTGACAACTGCCAAGACTTACCAAATGGCAATGCAGGGACACTCATCACGCACTGTAGGCATCTACTAGTCTCAGGAAAAGCATTCGGTGTTAACATGTCAGTATGGCACAGTAGAATACAAGGGGGAAAATGCTAAATAAAAAAAACCTTATATTCAACTTTTCTTCTTTATATTGCACACATATCTCTTTTCAGTGTCTTATTAATGCTACCCATTATTACATTTCCAAAGGCAATATATTAAAAGCAGTAAGACATCTTGGATATGCATTATATTCATTATGAGAGCCAAAGCAAATGTAAATTATCTGAAGAGAAAATAATCTGAACTATTTTTCCTTCTGCTTCACAATAGATTTTTTATTTTTATTACCCATGCTACATTTCATGGCTAAGCATTCTTAGCATTTGCTTTAAAGAAGTACTCTGCTAGCACTTGTTGTAAAGGAATACATTCACCAAATTGAAATATTCTGTGCCTGAAATGCCCTTACATGGTCAAAGTTTGGAAGTCTCAGTTATAACCTAGTGGGTCAGTTATATTTAAATAATTTCTTCCATAGGTATCATTCCTAATCTAGCTATACTGAGATGACAAGGGTTGTTTGGGGGGGGGGGGGTTAGAGGTTCTTAAAATATAAATTCAAAAACCCAACTTTAAACACTTAAAAAAAATCATAATATAAGGGCCAGCAGGGCTGGTAGCACCACCTATTAAGATTGCCCAGCACTTGTTTGCCCTGTTTTCAATGTGCTTTTCCAGACTCTAACTAGGAGAGATAAAATTTTCCATGTTGTGTGTCCGCCTCGGGCTGATTTTCAGCCATTTGCAAGAGCAAGGCTAGGGAAAAATGTTGCTTTGTCCATGTTACATTCTTCTGGCTTTTTCTTTGGAAAGATTTAGCAATCCCATGCTTTGGCTCAGAGACTTGAAATTTGCCAGAAGCGGTATGGCCTTTGTGTCATTTTCCATCCCCTCAGAAAAGTCTAAATTTATCCAAGTAATAAGTCTTTGAAAAAATGGAATGTGCACATGTACATGAACACGATACAGTCTTTAATTGCATGATCCCATGCTATTTTTTCCACAGGATTCCTGTCTTATTCAGTGCACATAACAAGCCTGGAAAAATATATGTGATTACATGTTTAACAAGTAAGTAATAATGCATACACACAGGGGCACTGAATTAAGGTTGCATATGCAACTTTAATTCTGGCATTTCCTAACTTCTGAGCATTTGACTTTGCAATCTTCGTAATGCCATTGTGAACACTGTGTATAGGGAGTACAGTTTGGAAAGAACAGTAAATGAGAGTGCTTCCCACATATAACATAACTATCTTAACATGCTGTCAGGTTTATATCTGAGACTGTTTAAAATCTACTTCACCTGTAAGTCTTCTGTCCCGTTCAGTTGGTTTTGATTTGTCTTTTACTTGCTTCTCCTAGTCTAGTCTAATTTAGTTTCTCATCTAATGGTTCTTGTATTGTGCTCATCACTATAGTAATTGAGCAGCTCACAAAGGAGGAAGACCAAGTAGCCTTGATTCTGATTAGCACATTGTGATTCCAAAGACAGACTCCCAAAGTATTACTCAGTGAGAAGTCCTCCAGATACTATGGTGATCAGTGCCGTTTCCTTATATACCTAGACAAATCTGCAAATATACCTGCAAATCTGCATTGGAATCTCTGCACTGTTGGATTCAGTGGGAGTTTTACCATTTGAATTGAATGAGGCCAGTGTTATACCTCTGAACCCTAGTGGAACAGTATATTATATGTTAACATTGTATTACAGCCCACACTATCAAGTACACTGAATCATCAGAAGCCAGAGATTGTTACTGGGAATAACAGAGACAACCTGGTCAGCTCAAGAAACGTTTGCTTTTGGGAACAGTACCAAAAGAAAAAAGGAAAATTGTCCCCTAATATTATATAATTTAATTCAGGATATATATATTCTGTAATTTTCTACTCTCTTACACATATTTAGTTTACAGACCTATTGATTTCCAGTGACATTATTCAAAGTAAGGAGGCAGAATAGATTATGAAAAGATTAACAGCGATTATCAAAACAACAAGACCTCAAAAATTATCAGGAAACCAGAAATAGATAAGGGTTGATTAATTAGTTTATGTAAACTTCTGCTCATCCATTTTTAACACGTTATAAACATTCATTTAAAAACAATTAAACATTCCTAAAAGCACTTTTCAGTTATCTTTTTCTCCATTGTGGACTATGCATCTTAGACACCCCATAGCTGCAGAATTATGTGCTGAATATATGTCATACATTGTGATCACCATCTCAACAGCCAACAGATTACATTACTGAGATGAAGGCTGTTGTTGGTTGTTAAACTCTGTGAGGTGATGGTGTTTTTAATAAAACAATATATGTTTTTAGTTTAATATGAAAGCCTAGATCAAGGCAAAAGTTGTTTGGACTTGGCAAGACCTAATATACTGATATTACTCATTTGTTCAATGTCCTAAAAGAGGATTTAATTCACAAGGCTTTGCATGTAGAACTGATCAGAAAAAAAATCTTTCTTTATAAATTGGAAAAACTGATACCTTATTTAGTGCAATTTTAAAAAATCCCCATTTTTGCCTAACTCTGTTGAACAATAATGAATTTTGACTTATTCTACAGATGGAGGGAGAGGTGGAACGAAAGATAAATGACTTGCCAAGAGTCATAGAAGGAATCACTGTTAGATCTCGGAGTAGAATGTAATGTTTTCCAAAATACACTTAAATTACAATGCATGGGTAGAGCCAGTGCATAAAACCACAGGAAGGCTCATGAGGCTCAGTATGGACTCGGGTACACCTAGATGGGTCCTGGTGCAGGACCTGTCTTGAGATCAATAGGTTCTTTCTGACAAGGTAACCTTATTAAACATTATGATCATTGCTAGGGTCTCTAACACAGCTAATGTTGAAACTGTACCTTGTAAGCATTCAACAAGATGCAACTATATGCAACAGTTTTGTTTATAAATAAACAGGGTCATTTTTCACAAACACAACTAAAATGAAAGCAAGGATCAGAGACGTGGCCAAACCAGTCACCTGTGCAAAATATAGTTAGATTTAAAAATAAAGTAGGAGGGTTTTCTTTTTTTTTTTCTTTTTCTCATGTAACAATCAATCCAGTGCCCCCAGGCTCATTAATACTGGCATAATGTAAAGCAGCTCTTTTTTCTTCTTTCATTCAAGTAAACCATGGCTGATGTAACCAAAAAGCAAATTAGTAGCGGCAAAATTTACTATTACAGATGCTGAGATTAAAATGTTAATTGGCTGAAACCCTGTTTGTTTGTTTGTTTGTTTGTTTGTTTGTTTGTTTGTTTGTTAAATCATGCCCCCTTTTAATGCCAGCTATTAATTATTGTTTAGTCCTCTGAAGGATTTGCTCTTCTGAAAGACTGTGTTTATTAACAAATCATTTACCTCTATCCCTGGTGAATCACCTAAAAAGTGTTTCTAACTAATGAGCTCTTTATTGCCATACATACGATGAAAAGCTATGAGATCACTGAAACTTTTACAGATTTGGCAGTCATTTAGTTTTTCATTATGTACTTAGACTATGAAAATAAAGATGCAATTTCTCTCTTATGACACAACTCTGTGTGGTGTGAGGGTATTTTCGGGACATCCTGTGGCTGCAGCCACTTTTCTGCACTATAGAAGAGCTCCAGGGAATAGATAGTACAACCAGGAATGATATGACCTTTCCTTGGGTGTCTCAGTCTAGTTGATGATACATATCTCCCAGCTGTTCATCTTGCACTGTCCTTTCCACCACCTAGATCATAATCTTCTGGAGATCCCTTTGTGGGTTCTCTGAATGAAGGGGAACATGCAGGAGAAGAGAAAGTTCTGAGTGGGTAGGGCCCTCCATGCATAGCTTTGGGCAGAGAATCCAGCCTTGAGAGCTTTACAGTAATTCATGGTAATGTCTATGTCTACACTTGGTAATTTAAGTCGACTTAGTGTATCCACACTTAAAAATAAAGTCAACTTAAAGGGGAACTTAAAAAGTCGACCTAGAGCGTCCACACTGGATGCCTAGGTTGACTTCTAGGGGCTTAGGGGGACCTAGGGGAGGTCCATGGGGGCAAGGGGGCACCCCTTTCCCAATGCCAGGGGGCTCAGCCTTTGCCCCATTGTACCTAGGTACAATGGGGCAAAGGAAGACAGGGACCCTGTGGGAGGGGCATGCCAGGCTCCGCCTGTGCCCCCCCCCTGCAGGGAGGGCATTGGTGCAGCCCTGGGGTAGCCCTAAGTCGACTTAGGGCTACTCCACAGCTACACTGGCTTAAGTCAACTCTAGGGAGTCGACTTAAGCCTTAGGTCTAATAGAAAGGAGGTTTAATAAAGTCGACTTAATTTTAATTAAGTCGACTTTATTTTCCTTAAGTCGACTTAAGCAAGCTGCTTAAGTCGACTTAAGCAAAGTGTAGTGTAGACGCAGGATAAATTAAGTCGACTTAAGCAAGCTTAAGTCGACTTAATTTACCAGTGTAGACACAGCCAATATTCTGATTTAAATACAAATTCAAAATGGGTAGCTGTGTTAGTCTAGTTCAGCAAAACAAACAAGGAGTCTGGTGGCGCTCTTAGGCTATGTGTACACTGGCAAGTTAGTTTGAATTAAGGAGGCTTAATTCGAACTAACTAAAGCCATGGCTACACTAGGCTTTAGTTAGTTCTAATTAAGGTCTTCCTTAATTCAAACTAATAAATTTGAATAGCGTATTCGAACTAAAGTGTTAATTCGAACTAACTAGTTCGAATTAGCCAATGTGGCCATGTTAATTCAAACTAATTTCTTAGTTCGAACTAACCAGACATTGAAATGAATGGGGATCGCTAATTCGAACTAACTAAAATTAGTTTGAATTAGTTAGTTCGAATTAACTAATTCGAACTAATTTTAGCAAGTGTAGACATAGCCTTAAAGACTAACACATGTGATAAATAAATGTGTTAGTCTTTAAAAGTGTCACCAGACTCCTTGTTGGTTTAAATACGTGACTGAAGAAAGACTGTTTATTTAAGGATCTATAAATGTCACATACTGGGTTGTCATCTGGGTCCCTCACACTGATTAAAACAAATACAAAATGGACAGATATTAAAATATCATTTAATGCAGCTTCAGTGGAAATCCCTAAACAGATAAGTCCTGCTATGTTTCCCAAAACTCGCTAATCCAGTTTCTGAAAGATTACCAAAAGCAGCAGGTGCTGGACATGGTGCCCCTCTGCCAATAATATTTTGCCAATTGTTGCAGAGATTTCAAATCCAATAATTTGATGGGAAGACTGTGGGAGTGGAGCGATGTAACTGGTATTTTCTATTTCCTGAGCTATGCACCATTCTGTTTAGGGAATCTGGGATCTATTTCAGGAGGCAGTTGTTGTTTCGTGAGACAGAGAGCAAGCAGACAGCACATTACAGAACAGCCAGGCATGCCGTGCTGTCTTGTAGAGGTTACTGTTTTCCTTTTTTTCCCATAGTCTACAATAAATCAGTTATGCTTGATTGCTTTTCAGGTATTGAAAAACAGAAGACAATCACCTAAAGGATCACAATTAACATATGGAAAATAGGTAGAGAGATGATCCCTCAGGTAACAAAATCCCTCACCGTTTAAGGGTTTACAGATCACAACCAGAACCTATAGGTAGGTGCAAAAGGATAACCAGAGCAAAGCTAATTTAGCCCAACAACTTATGCCCAGACTCAAGAAAGCATTCCTCCTGCGGACAGTACTTCAATACTTTAAAGTCAATCACACTAAAACAAGTGCTTTTAGTGCTGCCCTGAGCAACAACCGCTGAAGTGTTTCCCTGGATCACAACTTCAGTGCTCAATGTGCACTTTGACATTTAAATAAACGTGGACCATTGTATCTTCATGCCCCACCCACTTGTTTTTTCCTCTCAGTTAGACTGCTAGGGCTTGATTGCCTCTCTCACCAATGTTATTCCACTGGAAGAGTTAATCTTGATTTTCAGAGGTTTAAATGAGAATAAAATCTGGTTCCTAATATTTGTTGGCTCTTAATTAAGTTATGTGGTTGTTTTTGTGCTCTTAGGTGTTACCTGTGGAAAATGTCAGTGTTTGTAAATAGAGCTTGGTGGATAACAAATTTCAAAGTGAGTAGCGATTTCTAATAAAAAGTGGAAATGTTTCATTTTCACACAAAATGAAACATTGAGAGCTATGTGGAATATTTTATTGATTTATTTATTTTACTGAACTAATTTGGTGACATCCACATGAAATTGTGAAACATCTCGGTGTTGCTGTAGCATCTTTTTTTTCTGAAAAAAGTTAGTCAAAAAATTACACCCAGCTCTGTTCACAAGTACATTTGTGAGTCCACAGAGCAAGCAATTCAGGTGCATCTGATGTTCTTTTAGTGCACTATTATTCTGATAATCTACCCAGGGCTTTTTGTCCCAGACTGCTTTAAACTGCCAATAGAATGTTAGGGAAGGAACTGGCAGAAAAGTCTCAGAAAAAGAGGTTTAAATTCTTGAAAGGCAATAACTGATTCAGCTAATTGGCTATGAGATGATGACAGTAGTAAAACATTTTGTGATATTTAAAATAGTAATTAGTGTTAATATATAGGTAAGAGTGATAAGGAAATTCAGCAACCATCAATTGAGAAATACTTCCCTTTGATCCCCACTATGGGTAGCCTATGTGCCGATCACATAGTCCTTAAAATGTCATCCCTTGATATCCCCCCTTCAAGAGTCTCCCTACATGCTGATCACGTAGTCTTTAAAGTGCTGTCCCTCATAAACACACCGTTCTCTAATGTCCCTGTATGTGTCACTTATGTAGATCTAGAATGCCGTCCCTCTATTTCCCCCCTAATTGCACCCTATGTATAGATCACTCTTGTACATAGCCCCTCCCTACCAAATGACCCCACGTTTTACCTGCTACCCTTGCTACAGTGTATAAATAACCAGCAATTAGCGGGCTGAGTTTGTATTGACTGGGACCTTGAAGAAGGAAGTAATCTGAAGAAGAAAATGAGAGGAAAAGAGCAAGAAGGCAAAGAACAGAACAAGAAAGCTGAAGACTGAGCAGAGAACAAGGGCATCGAGGCTTTAGAAAACCAGGCTAACTGAGTCCCAGCTCTGTGTCTAAACCAGAGGTAATCCTTGTGTCAATATTGACAGATGAAAAAGACACCTGCAGACAAACAGAAGGTTAGCAGAAGGGCTTTAAAAGTTCTAATTCTATACATAAAGGAATGCCTTGAAATAAAGCTGAATGCTTGTGGTAAGAGGAAAATAAAACCCTTCTCCCTTTAGTACCCATTCAGCAACTGCCTTCCAACCACTAACAGAATGTTATAGATTGTTAAGAATTTTTATAATAGACTGTTATGATATACATTGTAGATTGTTGATTATAGTGTTAGAAAGTAATGAAATGTTAAGTATTTTTATTGTTTAACTGTTAAAATTATTTACCTCAGAGTAATTATAGTGCCATATATACTATAATAGTGTAGTAAATCTTGTAATAATACAAGTGTAACTCTGTGTACCATATATATTGTAACATTTGCACCAAGTTAAATGTGACATGTACAGCTGTTTGATTTATATGATGTTCAGCTTTGAATCTCATTGTATTAATAGCTATTCTAAATAAATAATTCATTTGTTTTCAAAGAATATACTGATCTGAGTTTCAATTCTTAATTGGAAGGCTGCATCCATGTTTCTTTTAGGTTTATTAAAAACTATTAGCCAAGCAGACCACATAGATTCTAACCCAGAAGTTTGAAGATAAATTCCTTGAAGAGAAGAATACTGTAGTTAAGGAATTATTTTTTTTATTTTATGCAGTAATAAATTGATGTCCCCATGTGGGTCTGTTTGCCTAAAAAGAAACAATTAACACTAGATAGTAAAACTTTTGAAAAATTTACAACTGAAAATCATATTTAAGTCATATTTTGAAATAAGAGCATTTAAAGAGTGCTCTTATTTCAAAATATCACTTAAATATGATTTTCAGTTTTAAATTCTTCAAAAGTTTTGCTGTCTGGTGTCAGGTGTGTGTGTGTGTGTGTGTGTGTGAGAGAGAGAGAGAGAGAGAGAGAGAATATTAGTAATGTCTAAGCCCAAGGATCAAACTATTTCAGAAACTAATCCAACATGATTAAAATGCTCCTACAGCTCCACTTTGTCAAAAAAGATCAGACATAGGGAGGCTGAATGCCCCCATCTCCCCAGTATCAGCAAAAGAATATGCTGATCCAGTGGCACGTTTAAAACAGTGTGAATGGGGGATCCCTGTAGTACATGTGGTATTTGATAAGGGAGCATTCAGAATATATGTTGATTAATACAGGTGCCACTTTCTTTTTTATCACTAAGGGAAAAAATGTTTGGATCCCTGTTAGCATCAAAAAATATTATGAGGATTTAATTAAATAGAAAATAGGATATCATTTAGTCTTCTAGTGGATTTTCAATTAGGATAGGGAAAAAGAAATAGGATAATTTGGTCTAATACATTCATATGGCCAAAATATATTAGGGACAGATGCAATAAAAGTTTTAAAATTATAATAGGCTTAGTATATATGGAGTTATGAAAAATGTTTTTAAATCATGCAATGTTTCAAAGCAATAAGTAAATATAGAGGTAGGATATAAATTGTCTGCTCTCAAATTTTGTATTTGCTAAACAGATAAAATGGTTTGATTGGCCAAAAGAAGTACCAAAAGCAATACAGAAATATAAAGTATGGGTAACTAGTAAGGAAAAGTGTAAAAAAAAAAATTTCAAATCTTTGATGTTTCAATTAGCAAGTGCTAGTATAAAATAGGTGCAGTTTTTAGTCAGGATCATGACACAGGCCTACAACCAGTGGCTAACACTCCTAGAAATCTTAATAGTGTGAAACATTAATATGGGCTTTGCAACACTGAACTTATTGTTCGTGCTTAAAAAATTGTGTGGGATTGAAAAATTGTGTGGGATTGAAAGCCCGGTATACTGTTGTGCTCTTTATCCACGGATTAAGAGTATCATAGGCAAAGCATATCGCCTGGCTAAATGCCACAATTTTGATCTGGGGAAAGAAGTAAATCTAGGGAGCTAGTACAGTAATGGGGTCATTCTGTTCCTAGCCCTAATCAATGCTTCGACATTACTAATGCTCCTTACAAAGGTATCTATCCACTACCAGCTCATTTTCTGTGGCTCCAATCAAGTGCTGCTCCTTAAAATGTAATTTTAATATGTTCTTTAATATGTGCTTAAAATTACTACTGGGCAGCTCTAATTAGTTGTAGGTTTTAGATTAATGATGTCAATATTTGAGTATATGGAAAATAGACATCTTATGCAAAGTATTGTGCATATGTCAATTTTAAAATGGACATGAGTAATAGGGGAGTATTGATCATCTATTGCAGTGGTTCTTAATATTTTGTGGGTCGTGATATGCTATCCATTGTCCCTGCTGCCGAATCCAGTGCCTCCTACTGGAAAGCTGCTGTCGTGCTCCAGCTCAGGGGGGTGGCTGCCGGCTCTCCGCAACACACTTACCACTGTCGCAACATAACAATTGAGAACAGATGCTTATTGTACCTTCTTAAATACAATGGGCTGTACCACAGCTTTTAAGACACTGCCTCAGAATGGGAGGAATTGTGGATCTAGCTCAATGTAAAATATGCGGGCCTGGTTTTCTTCTCCAATACATCTGTTTCATGCTCATATAACTACTGACTTTAGTAGAGTAACTTGTGAATTACACAGTGTAAATTAGAAGAGAATCACATTCTGGTTTTGTGTTTATTTAATATATGTAGGGCCAGATGCTCAGCCAGTGTAGTTCAATGTAGCTCCATAGACTTTGGTTGATCATCACCACTTAACACGAGCTGATGACTGAACCCTTAAAGTTTTGTTTACAAAGGGTTTGGCATTTGATTTACATTAGATAAAGTTGGCACATTTTCAATTTCATGCAATATCTGTGGATATTATGCACTACACCAGCCAGGATGCCTGAGGGGGGAAAAAAGAATAGAAGAGGTAAGTCAAAAGCCTTGCATGAAATGACTGAAGGATAAACCACACAGTTTGAAATAAAGGATTTTTGTCATGTGATGCAACCCACAAAATACAGCTGCCAAAGAACAAATTGGAGAATGTATTAAGCCACTATAATAATCACACAGGTATCTTCTAGGAAAAGTTTTAAATTATTTAATATTTTCCTATTCAGATGGAAAAGTTTGCAAAAGAACATTAATAGGATAGACTGCAGAGAAGGCAGGGAAACAGGGTGAGATGAGCTATATACCTAAAGGGGATCGCTATGACTATGGAAGATTGGAGGCACAGTGACTTCAAAAGAAAGTGCAGGTCTTGAGGATTAATCTACTTAAATCTGTAATGCAATCTGACAGAAAATGGTGAAGATTTCCACTCTTTGTTCAAGGCTACATTCACCCTAATACCTTGAGCTCAATGACAGAAGAAATTCTATTAGTTACAATATAGTTTGGTTTTTCCACCTTGAGCTCAATGATAGAAGAAATTCTATTAGTTACAGTATAGTTTGGTTTCTCCACCCAGTTTCCTAGTCTTGCTCTATCCAATTTGGCAGGAGAGGGAGAATAAAACAGATAAATGGCCACAGGAGAAAGGAGAATAGTGACATTATATGATAATTCAGGGCTTTGCCTACCTGAGATTATGTTCAAGGGAAGACTCTCCAAATAAGCTGTGAGTAGTGGTTAAAGTTACGGGAGTGAGCGCTCACCCATTCTGGTCGCTGCCCGCCACTGTGGGATTGACACCATGCAGCAAAGTGATACTTCATCATGTCTTCTCATCGGATGCAGCACAGGGAAGAGAGTGAGGACAAGAAATAAATGTAACTCCACATGTCCAGGCAGGCCCATATCTAACCAAACAGGAGTGCAGAGCTGTGTAGGGTAACTTTGTGTGTGCGTGTGTGTGTGTTCTTGCCCATACTCCTCACCTTTCTGCTAGTTTCACCCACCATACCACAGTGGAATGGTAAGTGGCAAGACCATTCTGTCTCCTTGGATTCTGCTGGTGTATGTCAAGCTCTCTTTTCCACTGGATGGAAGGAAGAGCTGCAAGGTTGCAAACTCACCCTCTAGAGAGTAGGAAGCAGCAGAGGGAGAGATCGTCTTGTTTCATGTTAGAGAAAAGAGGCAAATCAAGGACTCCTGGCTTGGATAGTTCTTCTCCCACCAAGTGTCAGTGCTGCTCCATGTAGTGAGGGCTTGGAGCCTCATAAAGTCCCTAGCCAAGCAATAATTTAAAAAAATGCTCCTGCCTGGTGAGTCCTCATTCCACCAGCCAGTAAAGAGATGGGAGGAGGGGAGCTCAGTCAAGCTAAGGAGAAAGAACTTAATCTCTTCAGTTAAGAGGAAGGGAAGCTACTCTCCCATATGCTCTGCACCACCAATCCTGCAGTGCCCAATCTGTGCATTGTGACCCCAAGTGGGAAATTATGAGCATGCAGAAGGTGTCATTTTACAAAATGACCCATCCTGCACAGCATGACCTCACATGCACCATATGCACAAATTTATATCACACAGTAGATGCTGTTTTGCTTCATAAAATGGTGCCTTCCACACAGCACGACATCATACACACCATGTATGTGAGTTCATGCACTCCAGAGGACATCATTTTGAAAGCAAAATGGCATCCTTTTTCCAGCATGACCTTGCATGTACAGTGCATGTGAGGTGACATTGCAGGGAGGACACCATTTTTAAATGGCAACTTCCATGCTGTCTGGGGTAGTGGGAAACAAACATTTGTAAATTGGGTCATGCAGGAAATGTTTGGGAACCGCTGCTATAATCCCTGCTCTGCATCTTTACTTTGCTGAGCTCATGTCAAATCACAGACCTTTCTGAGGTCACTGGTGCAGCACCATCACCTTGCTGATTGACATGAAATCAGGGGCCTCTGTAGTTACAGACTCAGTAGCTCTCCCTTGTTATTTAAATACTAATTAAAAAATAAAGATCTGTGAACACGTATGGATATATGATTTCTCTACATTATAAGTTATGTTTGAACTTGCAGCAATGTCACTCTAGAACTCCCATCATCCTGGCCCAAATCAAACAGAAACAACTAAAAGAATAAAAGAGCTCATTAGTTCACTATTAAGGAAGTTATCAGATGAGGGATTTTTGCTTCTAGGAAAATAACATTGCTACCATAATGATCAGAGGTGTTGGAAAAAAAGATAAAGCAACTGTGAAATCATAGAATCATAGAATAATAGGGTTGGAAGGGACCTCACGAGGTCATCTAGTCCAACCCCCTGCTAAAAAGCAGGACCACTCTCACTAAATCACCCCAGCCAGGGTTTTGTCTAACCGGACCTTAAAAATCTCCAAAGATGGAGATTCTACCACCTCCCTAGGTAGCCCATTCCAATGCTTCACCACCCTCCTAGTGAGAAAGTTTTTCCTAATATCCAACCTTGACCTCCCCAGCTGTAATATGAAACCATTGCTCCTTGTTCTGTCCTCTGTTACCATCGAGAACAGCCTAGCTCCCTCCTCTTTGGAGCACCCCTTCAAGTAGCTGAAGGTTGCTATGAAATCTTCCCTCAGTCTTCTCTTCTGTAGACTAAATAAGCCTAGTTCCTTCAGTCTCTCCTCATAAGTCATGTTCCCTAGCCCCCTAATCATTTTTCTTGCCCTCCACTGGACTCTTTCTAATTTGTCCACATCCTTTCTGTAGTGGGGAGCCCAAAACTGGACACAGTATTCCAGATGCAGCCTGACCAGTGTCGAATAGAGGGGAATTATCACATCCCTCGATCTGCTGGCAATACTCCTACTGATGCAGCCTAATATGCCATTGGCCTTTTTGGCAACAAGGGCACACTGTTGGCTCATATTCATCTTCCCGTCCACCATAACTCCCAAGTCCTTTTCTAAAGCGCTGCTACTTAGCCGATCGGTCCTCAGCCTGTAGCAGTGCATGGGATTTTTCCGTCCTAAGTGCAGGACTTTGCACTTGTCTTTGTTGAACTTCATGAGGTTTTTTCCGGCCCAGTGTTCCAATTTGTCCAAGTGTCTCTTGATTCTGTCCCTGCCCTCCAGAGTATCTACCATTTCCCCCAACTTGGTGTCATCCGCGAACTTACTAAGCACACCGTCTATTCCATCATCAAGATCATTAATGAAGATGTTGAATAGAACCGGCCCCAGGACCGACCCCTGGGGCACTCCACTCATTACCAGTTGCCAACCAGACATCAAGCCATTGATTCCTACCTGCTGAGCCCATTGATCTAGCCAGTTTTCGATCCACCTTACAGTCCACTCGTCCAACCCATACTTCCTTAACTTGCCGACGAGAATGCTGTGGGAAACGGTATCAAAAGCCTTGCTAAAGTCAAGGTATACCATGTCAACAGCTCTTCCCGCATTCACAAATCCAGTCAGCTCATCATAGAAGGAAATCAGGTTGGTCAGGCAAGATTTTCCCTTGGTGAATCCATGTTGACTGTTCCTGATCACTCTATTTTCCTCCAAGTGTTTCAGTATGGATTCTTTGAGGACCTGCTCCATGATTTTCCCAGGGATTGAGGTGAGGCTGACTGGTCTGTAGTTCCCCGGATCCTCCTTTTTCCCTTTCTTAAAGATAGGTACTATATTTGCCTTTTTCCAATCCTCCGGGACCTCCCCCATTTGCCACGAGTTCTCAAAGATAATGGCCAGTGGCTCTGCAATCACTTCCGCCAACTCCCTCAGCACCCTCGGATGCAGTTCATCTGCCCCCATGGACTTGTGCACATCCAATTTCTTTAAGTGTTCCCTAACCTGACTTTCCACCACTGAGGGCTGCTCTTTTCTCCATTTCGCGTTACCCCATGTAGTAGCCTGGGAGCTGGTCCTCCCTGTGAAAACTGAAGTAAAAAAAGCATTGAGTCCTTCAGCCTTTTCTGCATCATCCACCATGAGGATGCCTTCCCCATTCAGTAAGGGACCTACACCACCCCTGATCCTTTTCTTGATACTGACATACTTATAGAACCCCTTTCTGTTATCCTTCACATCTCTTGCTAGCTGCAACTCCAATTGTCCTTTGGCCTTTCTGATTTTATCTCTGCAGTCCCGAGCAATATCTTTATACGCCTCCCTTGTCATCTGGCCAAGCTTCCACTTCTTGTAAGCTTCCCTTTTATGTTTTAGCTCCCCTCAGAGTTCCCTGCTAAGCCACACTGGTCACCATCCACATTTGCTGTTCTTTCTGCACTTCGGAATGTTATCTTCCTGTGCCTTTAATAGGGTTTCTTTAAAATACAGCCAGCAGTCTTGGACACCTTTCCCCTTCAAATCAGCCTCCCAAGGGTTCCTGCCCATCAGCTCCCTTAGGGCCAATGGGAAGATTGCCTGGGTTCTATTCAAGATTACATTTTTAAGTACCTTGTGTATCTCCCTTTGACTCTCTACCACCTCCTTACTGCAGTGTCTTCAGTGTGCTGAATCAAAGGGAAATGCCCTCTCTTCAAGTTAGCACTCTTCCAGTTGTGGGGTGCTCTTCAGTGATAATCTTCCTGATTGGCTGAGTGGGTCTTCACAGACCTGATCATTCATTTAGGAAGATTGATCTGATGGCGCTAATTTGCCACCATCAATGAAGACTAGCACTCAGTGTATGAGAATAGCATGGCAAATTCTGCTTGACTCCTGTTAGTTCTTAGAAGTTTCATTAATGAATTGGAAGGGAAAACTCCTTGCTCCGCTTATAATAATCTGTTCCATAAGATAGGGACTTTTAAAGAAGGAAAGAAACCAACGCAATACATTTGATGCCTAGCTGTAAGACAAGTAATTTCTTCTGCCTAAACAGGGTCACAGAGGCATGAAAAAGACTTGCTAATATTTAAAAATAATATTTAAAGAAACATCCAATTTTGCACTGATTGCTGTTGATGGGGATGGAAAGTTTGATTGTTTTCTAATCCCTGTCAACAGTGCCCATAACCTGTGGTAAAATTTATTCTTTTCCATATGATCAGTATTTTCTCTCTCTCTCTCTCTCTCTCTCTCTCTCTCTCTCTCTCTCTCTCTCTCTCACACACACACACACACACACACACACGCATGCACGCACACACAGAAAGTGTTAGGCATAGCCTATGTCAACACTACAGGCTCTATTAAGTCAACTTAACAAGGTTGAATTTAGGTCGAGTTAAAGTCGACTTTCTTAAGTCGACTTAGAGCATCCCCACTAAACACTCCAGCCTGCGACTGCCTGCGTCCACACTGGCAGGTGTTAGGTCGACGGAGGAGTGTTGTGGGGGCCTGGAGCAATGTTCCCTCTAAGCTGTGGGTGCACAGCAGTACAAGGGCCCCTGCAAACCCACGCACCTCACACAGCCTGATCCCCACATCTCTTCCTTCTCTCCAGCCTCCAATCCCCCATGTCTCTTCTCCCCAGCCCCTGATCCCCCCGTGTCTCTTCTCCCCAGCCCCCGATCCCCCATGTCTCTTCTGCCCAGCCCCCGATCCCCTGTGTCTCTTCTGCCCAGCCTATGATCCCTGCTGCTTCTCTTCCTTCTCCACAGCCTCCAATCCCCACCGTGTCCCTTCTCCCCAGCCAGATCCCCTGACTGCGGCTCCCCTTCTCCCCAGCCATAGTTCACTTTCTCCCCAGCTGCAGCACCCCTTCATCCCAGCTGCCGCTCTCCCCTTCTCTCCAGCCCGATTCCAAGTTGGTTGACTTGATTCTATGATTCTATGACTTAGGGCTATTCCCCGTCCACACCGGCTTTAAGTCAACCTAATAAGGTCGATTTAGGTGTTAATTTGACCTTCAGATGTGGAGTTATTAAGTTGACTTAAGGAAGCGCTTAAGTCGACTTAAGGAAGCTCCCAGTGTGGATGCAGCGTTCTGTAGGTCGACTTAAGTGTCGTTAAGTCGATTTAAGGTGCAAGTGTAGACATACCCATAGACTCTAAGGTCAGAAGGGACTAGTATGATCATCTAGTCTGACCTCTTGCACAATGCAGGCCACAGTGAAGTTTTTCTCAAAATCAATATATGTCCACAAAATGTTTTGATTTCTATTAAACAGCATATTTTAACAAAATTTCATTTAAATGAAAATGTTTCAACCTGCTCCTTTTATCAGTTTCTGTCTTACCATTGATTACCCCTGTCAATAGCAGGAATATCAGTGAATAACATGAAAGAATAACTAGACCAGGTGGCTTCAGACTGGAGTGGCAGAGGAAGATCCTTTAACTGATAAAGTTAACTGACTATCCACCATGTGTTAGGCTAAGACTCTTTGCTTTTTCACACCTACTAGAGTAATTCATTGCTTCACTAATATTGACCTATGCTATATTATATGGGGTTTTTTAGTAAGATTTTTTTTGTCTTTGCGCACATGACTTAGCACTAACACTTTGGCTAACTTCCCTTGCAAGACAGGATTAGCAATTACCAGTAAACGAGAGCTATGAAAACTGAGCTAGACATCTTGCAGGGGTTAGTTCAATGAGTGGGATAAACCATGGAATGGAATCAAGCCTAGTGCTCTCTTTAATGATCATCTCAGTTCACTAACATGAGGGTCACCAAACATCCATAAATTTACAGGCAGTGCATAAAATAGTGTGCAGTTTTACTCCTGTCCATGAGTCTGTAATTAAAATGTCCATAAACATGTCTCAGCACAATGAGCTCAGCAGTTGGATGCTGCCTTGTAGGTCCTAGTGCTGGAAGTTCTGCCCAGCCTACATAGAAGTGGGAATCTTCCAGCACTCGGACCTACAAGGGGCAGCACTCAAGCACCATGCAGGAAGCTGTGTGGGCCATGGGTCTGATCCAGGGAGCAGAATCCAGGATAGATGGGACCGTGGGGCTGATGCTGTGGGGGAGGGAGGGAGGTCAGGCAACTCTGCCCTTGCACTTAACTCGCCAGTGCTCAGCAATAGTTTTAAATTATCTCTATGGCAAGGCCTAGGGGTGGAAGTCAAGGGGGGCCCTTTTGTGCAATTGGGTTCCTGCCTCTGCATGCTTCTCTGAGCCCAATCTCCAATGGATGTGTCGTGGAGCCTCCAGCGGAGGCTGCTTCTGTACCCAGAGAGGCTGGCTGAGCGTAGGCCAGAAAGATGCACAGGGGGCACCTCTGTTCCCTCAGGGGGATGCATATGACATTGTGCCTGTTGCTCGTGATCCTACCTGTGGCGGGATCTCTGACATTCCTCCCCAAAGCCTTCCCCACCCCATACCCTCCTCTGGCCTGGCATTCCTGTTTTTATGCTTGTCCTGCCCCTCCCTTCATTTCACCTTCCTCCCTTCCCACTTCTCCAGCCCAGCAACCATTCCTTTCCTCTGCTGTTACATTTATGATATGATTACAATATTGTAACATTATTGTGTTGTTCATGATATTTTTAGGGTTGCCAATAAAAAGTTTACCATGTCAGTAAAAAAAAAAACCTCAACTTTAGATCCCCATGTCAGTAAAAACTAAAATACAAGGTTGGCAAACCTGGCTATCACATACAATCTCAGGACCATTGTTTAAATTATTTTATTATACTTCTCCCAGAAGGCTATTGAATTGTTTATCCACACCTTTGTCACAGTTAGTGTGCATTATTATAATTCTCCCTCTATTTGGAAGTCATCTAGCAATGTTCTATACATCAACTACAATGGATTCAGAATGCCTCTGCTGGGACATTTTAACTTCCACTAAAATATATTCTAATTTTTTACCTGTGTTGATGATGCTACCTTGTCTCCACAGTAAAATGCTGGTTTGGTTTCAAAATTCTGCTGCAGTTAAGGTATTTTGGGGACTTTCTCTGTACCTTATCTCACTAAACTTTATTAAATGTGACAACCTGCATTGCTGTGTGGCCAGCTTGTCATCTTCAGCTAAAATTCCATCACACAGTGGAGGGAGTGTAGACTTTAAACGAATCACAGACCCCAAGTGACTGGAATTCCCTGCATACAATTCATTCCCCACTTCTTCATCCATTTGACACATTTAAAATTAAAAATCTTATCTTCCTAAATTAGCATTTCATTAGCAATGATGTTTGTGGGGTTTTACTGCCTCTTACCAAATGAGCTGAGAGATTTACAAAGAATGTTGCTGCTGCTGAGTTCCCTTGTATTGTATGGGATTAGGCTGTTTTTTTCCTTCCTACTACCAGTCTAAAATCAGTGATATTTAGGGTTTCAGATTGTAGAGCTCTTGTGCCATGAAATGAAATCACAGAGAGCCCTAAAATAAATTGCAACGTGGTGTCCTGCCTCAGGGCATGGTGCTAATTTTGTGTCATTACTGCATGTCATTGAAATGCATGTTCTGATGCACAATGGTTGGGACTTTTTGGTGCTATTGTATTAGACATGATAATACCATGATGTAAACATCAGCCCAACTGTAAAGACGCTGCAATCTGACTCTGGCCTTTTGATTACTTTTCTCCTTTGTCTGCCTGACCTTGGCCTGGTCTACACTCACCGCTGTTCTTGGAGAGGGATACGCAAGTTACTTAAAATAATTTGCATATCTTCCTTTGACTTCTTAGTATCCAGTTACGCTGGCGGCTCCACTGCACTGAGTCAAAGGGAAATGCCCTCCCTTCGACTCAGTGCTTCTCCACTTAAGGGGTTGGACTTCAGCAATCAACTAAAGATTGATTGATTGATTGATTGATTGATTGATTGATTGATTGATTGATTGAGTGGGTCTTCATAGTCCCCTCAATCAAACTGGGAAGTTCAACCTGACGGCGGCGAATTTACCACTGTCAGTATAGACAAGCCCTTTCTCTCCCCTCCCCCAGCTGTGTAGTGCTTATTTAGAGCTTGACAGATCTTATTTAGCTGTTTTCCAACCCTTTGCTTCCTAAGAGAAGTGAGAAAGGACCCTGCCAGCCCTATTAGGTTGGCTTAGCACAACTGATGGTGGCCAATTTGCCACTGTCAGTATAGACATGCCCTTTATTCCCCAACCCCCTGCAACTCCTGGCTGTGTAGTGCTTATTTAGAGCTTGAAAGAGCTTATTTAGCTGTTCCCCCATCCCTCTGCCTCCCAAGAGAAGTGAGAAATGACCCCACCAGCCCTACTAGGCTGGCTTAGCACCCTTATGTGCTTTCTTGCAACTGTAGAATAATTACCTCTAAGGCAGGGTTCGCTATCATTTTGGAAGGCTGTGATACTGTACAGAGTATCTTCCATCATTTTCAGGAAGTTACTGTCATGCTCTTAACATGGTCCTCACACTTGATGCTGTCCCTTCTGTGGCCAGCCAGCTGTTTTAGTAACTCTGCCTTCCTGCTGGGTTACTGTGAGTCATGATGGTCCTAATAAATAGAAAGACAGCATTAGGGGACATCTACACTGTCCCACAATTTGCACTACAGGGATGTGAACCACAGTGCATAGTAAAGTGCTGAGCTGTAATGCCTCCATGCAGGTGCTGTGGAAGAGGTCTAACATTAGCATTGTCCTGTTTGAAGAGGCCTATGTTAATATAAACTAAGTTCATGACTGTAGCATCCACAGGGGGGAGTTATTGTGCAGCCTTTTGGAATACAGAGCTATGACCAACTCCATAATCCAAACAGTGGGGCAGTGTAGACATGACCTGACTTGCTATTTATAGGAACATGTTCATCTCCAGTGTGGAGAGAAATTAATATTTGTTGGTAATTCCGTATTTTTTGTCCTGCTGTCCCAGACTGGAGTTATTCTGAGAATAATTTCCAGAATTATCCAGGGATGAAATATGCTTCCTTACTAGTAAGAGACTGTTGAGAACACACCAGCCACCATTCAGCGGGAACAGAATCATAGACTCATAGGGTTGGAAGGGACCTCATGAGGTCATCGGGTCCAACCTCCTGCTAAAAGCAGGACCACTCCCATTAAATGATCCCAGCCAGGGTATTGTCTAAATGGACCTTAAATATCTTCAAAGATGTAGATTCCACCACCTCCCTAGATTCCACCACCTCATACACCAGATGTTATTAAAACCATGAAAAGATATTGATGGACAATTTAAAATGAAAACAACAAACACCCTGCACTAATAAACAGAGGGCAAGGGAAGAAAGATATTTCCTCTTAACTTTTAATTAGGCCTTTTTTCGTTCAAAGTCCTTACAGTCACTTTCTTCCCATGCAGTGACAGCCACTTTAGAAAAGTGATAGATGAATTTGGTCAAAGAATCTCTGTCTTCAGAGTGAGGTGTTATTAATATTTAGAACATTTAAAAACAATGTAGGTAGGTGTTACACCTGTTACAGAGCCCAGTTTTCAAAAATGGGAGCCAAACCAGCAAGTCCAGGCTTGCATATCAGTGCCTCTCATTGACATGTAGATGCAAAACATGAGTATACCGTTATCTAAGTAATATCTGAGCACTCTAATGTGAAACTGAGAGACATATGTTAGGTCATCATGACTGAAAATTAGCCACTATCATTATCAGTAAAATTATAAAAGCTCTCTGAGTGGAAACCAGTGGCAGAAGCTTTCGTTTTGAAGGTCAACTCAAGCTGCTGTTAACAATTGGGTGAACAGCTTATCTGTCTAAGCCACTTAGCTGATAATTTTTTCAAGACCTATTCAGGCCACTATCCTACAGAGATGGGACAGAAAAGAACAGGAGGAACAGAGAAAGATGGAAAATGTAGTGTTGCCAGCAGACCCTTCCTTGACTGTTTAGTCCAGGCTTTCATGAAATGAGGCTCCAGAATCTAAGAAGGAAAGAAGCAATTTCTTCTAACACTGAACAAGGAACTTTATTTAAAAAAAAGGAAAACCACATTATTTGTAAAGATACACTCTATCTCCCCCTGCCTCACATCTTTCTCAGTAATACAGATTTAAATGCACAATATACATATCCTTATATAGGCCAAGAATTAGGGAACAGAGTAGGTAAAATCTTGCCTTCAGAAAAAGTTGATTCCAGAGAATCAAAATCTTCTGTGAGAATGTGTTTATTTTATTGAAAGGTTTGACAGACACCAAGTGGGTTGGTTCCCTAAGGCCCCAGCCCTCCAGCCCCCTGGAGAGACAGGTAGACCGAGCAGGCAGCAGGAAGAAAAGACCAGCAGTCAAGAGCTAGTAAAAAAACCTCCATGCTGTAGAATACACTTTTTTCAAGATGTTTTGTCCCATGAAAAATGTCAAAGTTTTTTTATTATTATTATTTTTAATTTTTTAAATTTGTTTGGCAGGAAGGAAATTCCATTTTCTGGCCAAGTCCTTTGATTTATAATGACACTCGCTGATAAACTATATTCAGTTTAGTCTGGGAGCTGTTGAGCTGTGGGGGGAGAGGGCCATTATATGTTTTCTAATGGGAAATGTGTAGTAGTCTCAATTAGAACCCACATTATATTCAATAGACTAGAGTCTCTTCTTTTCTCTCCATAGACGGACACTGTCAAATACAGAAGAATGGGGCATCCTAGCACAAAGAAAGAAAGGAGAATGAAGAAGTATTTTTTTTTTAATTACAGAAAATATATTTTCTTTTCATGCAATATTTGGCACTCTATATTTCACTAAGAAACTAAAATATTAACTGTGTGCTTTTGTTTTGTATTTACAGTGATTTTGTTGTTAATGATGTTTCAGAAATCCCAATGCTGGTTGTTAGTTTCATTGGCTGAAACCAGTCAGCTCCCACTTTCCATTCTCACCATTTTATAACACAATAGAATGTCCAACATTATCAGAATTCCCTGCCTGTGGATCAGATCCTTTTCTGTTGTCAGCTGACATAGTTCCACTGAAGTCTCAATGGATCTGATCCTATGTGTCACTACACATTATTACAGAAACAAAGATTTAACATGCATGAGATTTTCAGTTTCACACCTGTTTTCTGGGTGGACATTTGCTCTAGCAGCTCTTTAATTTACTATATAATAAAGTTACCAAATATATACAGGGAAGAGAATAGAGGCCAATATTGAGTTTCACCCACTTATCCAGACTTATTTCATATGATTCCGTCATTACCAAAACTATCTGAACTGATCTGTGTTTAGTTTTAAATCGTTTTTTTTCTTTTTTCTTTTTTTCCCCCCCCCCATCAAAGTGAAGAAATAAGTCACAGGCTTCTGACTGATTCACAACTATGTCCTTCAGAAATATTATAGGTGTGCATACTGCAGTACGTTTTCAGTAAAGAGAAAATGTTTAGTGCTTATGTGTTTGAAAAGCTATACTATACCCAATATGATTTACACCTAGTTTTTCATAACAGGAATACAATTTTGGGCAAAATAAAAAACAAGTTAGTCATTATTTTGGCAGTATAACCCAACCCATCCCAACACATAAATAATTATTCTTTTTTCTGAGATGGTTGATCAGTTCATTGGGAACTACTTGCATGAGTTAGTGTATGACTAATGTTGCACACTTGTCTGGTTTAGGGTGAAAAACACTTCTGTGTTCATAAGAAAACATTTTAGTACACTTTCATGGCATGTAACTACACTGCATGCTATTGAAACCACTCTTTTTACGAGAATGCCTTTGCTTGCAGCACAAACGGTATGTCTATGTGGCAATGACTTCTGTGTTTGCAGCACGTGTAGACATACCTGAGGTAACATTAAACTAGCTAGTTAAGGCAGCAATGCAGTGAAGCTAAGACAGCATGGACGTCAGGGCAGACTAGCCACCTCAAGTAATTACTTAGAGTTCAAGGTGGCTTGTACATCCCATTCTGTTGTAGCTTGATATCTCCAGTAGCAGAGCTAGCTAGCTACATTAAAACTGGCTCAGGTATGTCTACATGAGCTGCATAGCAATCTGCCACTGCAGTGCAAACATACCCCAAAAGACCACCAAGGACATGGAATCATTCAGGAATCCCTCATGAAAACTGGGCTTTCAAACCACACCTCCTACAAAATTGTTAAAGAGCTGGATCAGAGAGTTTAACATAGTTGCTTATTATGAAACAAAAAATTGGTGTAGCTCTCCATACTTTTCTCAGACCCCTGATGACTGGATCTCAGATCTCGTTTGTATCACAAGTTGAAATCTTGGATTTGTGGTTCTTGGCATAGCTGCTAGTGACTATCTCCAAAGGGAGGTGTTATGGTTGGATCAAGCCATTGGCCTGAAATTTAATTTTAGAAAGGTTTTTTTAAAAAACCTTTTAAAAAAGGTTTTTAATTAAAATTAACTTTTTATGTTTTTTTAAAAGAAAGAAAGAAAGAAAGAAAGAAAGAAAGAAAGAAAGAAAGAAAGAAAGAAAGACTGGGCAGAGCCCCCACAGGGACCCCATAGGCTATGTCTACACTTGTTAAATTAAGTGGACTTTGTTAAGTCAACCTTGTTAAGTTGACTTAGTGTGTCTACATAAGATATTTAGTTCAACTTAAAGTCGACTTTGTAAAGTCGACTTAGAGCGTCTACATTAGATGCTTAAGGGGACAAGGGGATCCCCCGCTCCTGGGGACAAGGGGCACCAGGGCTCCTCGGGACAAGGGGAGCCTTGGCTCCTTGGCAGAAGGGAGCTGGGGCTCCCCACAGGACAAGGGAGCCCGGCTCCCTGGCAAGCAGGGAGACATGGTTTCCCCCAGGGACAAGGCAGCCATGGGTGGCTTCACCCAGGGAGAAGGCAGCTGCGCGTGGCTCCCTTGTCCCTGGGGGGAGCCCCAGCTCCCTGCTTGCTGGGGAGCCAGGGCTCCCGGGAAGAAGAAAGCTGCTGTGGGGCTCCCCGGCCCAGGCTGAAGCAGCGAGGGAAACTCCCGCTGCCCTGGCTAGGGCTCCAGTGGTGAGCGATTCCACTATCACCCTGGCTGGGGCTGCAACCACACGGCTAGAGCCCCGGCCAGGGTGGCAGGGGAATCCCTCACCACCAGAACCCTGGCCAAGGTGGTGGGGGTTTCCCTCGCTGCTGCAGTCTGGGCCAGGGAGACCTAAACAGCTCCCTTCTTCCCAGGAGCCCCGGCTCCCCTGCAAGCAGGGAGCCAGGGATTGCCCCAGGAGCTAGGGAGCCCTGAGAGGCTTCCCAAGAAGAAGGGAGCTGTGCGGGGCTTCCCAGCCAGGGCTCCAGTGGAGAGGGAATCCCCCACTGGGGCTATGGTGGCAAGGAATTCCCCTGCCGCCTTGGCTGGGGCTCCATGTGGGGCTCCCTTGTCTCCCCGACCTAGGTCAATTTATGGAATAAGTCAACCTAGGGCGTCGACACTGGCTTAAGTTAATTTAAGAAGTTGATTTAAGCCTTAAATCGACCTATAACTAGGTGTTATTAGGTCGACTTAATCTTTTATTAGGTTGACTTAAGGAAGCCCTTAAGTCGACTTAATAAAAGCCCAGTGTAGACGTGGCTTTGTTTAGGTCGACTTAAGCCTCCTTACGTCGACCTAAACTGCCTTTGTAGACATACCCATGGAGCTTCCCCCAGCACAGAGCCCCATGGGAGCCCTCCCCACATCCCCAGACCTCTCTTGCCAGCGCACCTTAGCCTTGACCTGGCCCTGGGCTCTGTGTCTGCCTGCTCTGGTCGCCTGGCCCATCACGCTTCTCCACTGCTTCAGACCAGGGTCTACCTAGTATGGTGAGCAGCATGGTGTCACCCCCAGGCGGTGGTAGGCTCCTCCCTGGCTGCCCAGCAGTGGCTGCTGAAGCCCCAGGGTGGCGGGGCAGGAGGTGTGGCATGGCCTGGAAGCACTGCTGATGGCACCGAGCTCAGTTTGGCCAGCGGCAGAATCCTGGGTGGGAGGCAAGTGGCCACAACCTGGCTGCCGGCTCCTAGCCAGTGGGGGTGTGGGCCATTTGAAAAGGCGGCCAGGGTTGGGAACCCCTGAATTCTGGGTCTTGTCACTGTCCGCAGGAGGTAACTCTGTAGGCTGCATGTGGCCTGTGGGCTGCGTGTTTGAGACCTCTATTCTAAGCTAATCATGCAGCTGAGCAAGTTATCATACTTGTTGGCTATGTCTACACTAGAAAAGTTAAGTCAACTTTGTAAAGTCGACTTTAATAAGGTCAACTTTAAGTCTATTTAAAGTCAAGCTTATTAAAGTCGACTTAACAAAGTGTGGACTAAATTGACTTAGCTTTAAGTCGACTTAGTCCACTTTGTTAAGTCGACTTAACCACACTTAAGTCAACTTAGTCACCTTAATAAAGTCAACTTAAGGGTTACTCCATGTCCACACCATCCTTAAGTTGACTTAATGAGTGGTAGTATCAAAGTCAACTTAAGCTTTCATTAAGTAAACTTAAGGAATTTCTTACGAAATGCTAGCATGGACGTGGCTTAATTTAAGTCAACTTCAACCTCCTTAAGTCGACTTAAATTGGCAGTGTAGACATAGCCATTGAGAAGCAATTTTGGATGCATCATGCCTCATGGGTAACTGTTTTTTGGCACTGGAAGCATCAGCAAGCGTAAGTACCTTAATTCAAAAGAAATGCATAGAAGTTGTCTTTTCATTTGAACTTTAATAAAAAAGTTAAAATGAAATGCTGTAGTTTTATTAATTTACTATGGGTCAGGCTGAAGGGAAGAAAAAGAGCTGCGGCCAAGGAAGATCGGACCGGGGAGAGCTGCGGCCAGGGAAGATCAGGCTCGGGAAAAGGGGAGACCAGTGGCCAGGGAGATCGGTCTGGGAAGAAGGGGAGAGCCACAGCTGGGGAAAATCAGGCTGGGAAGAAGAAGGGACGCGGGGATCGGGCTGCGCAGGAGTCTGTAATAAGTGCACGGGTGTGATCCATGCAGCTTAGAGGGAATATAGCTAATAATGCTTCCCTACTACACAGGGGTATTGGGAGGATAAAGTCAGCAATGTCTGAAAGACATTCAGATAATATAGTGATGAGCATCACAGAAGTACTAACATGGATAAAAATCTTTTAAAAACAAGCTTATACATTTTCCAAGTCAGATGGCACTTTAATGTCAATGTGTTCTGAGGACATCAGGTATATAATATAAAGAAATATATACTGCAGCTCAAGATTGCAGCATATTAACAAGGATGCCGAGAACATGCACAGTCCTTTCCCACATTATGCCTAGCTCCAAGAAATGCTGTAGCTGATGATCAATCCATCAGGTATCTTTAAGAAAGCAAACAGTCATGGCTAACATGTCTATTGCATTTTTCATGTACCCTGCCATTATAATTCAAAATTTATAATGCTTGTTTTACAAATACATCATATGCCACTGTGTGAAATGAACTCCAACTAGTTTTTCATACCTCATTCTCTTTTTATACCTAAAAGGAAAAACTTGCAGAGTCTTCAAAAATATTCTGAAGGAGGCTAAAACAATTTTACTCTGTGTGTGTCTGCCTTTATGTTTTGTGGGGTTTTTAAACGTTGACAAGAGAAGACTCCATTTAATATTCATTCCAGGCTTTTAGCTATTTAAAGACACTGAAGTTAATCCACCCTATGCTTCTTGAAAGTGATTGGATGTACAGGGAAAAGTTACCCGGCTGATCTTAAAATGCAGGGGTTAAAGTAAGGGGAAATGTGCTGGAATGCAGTTATGGGGCCCCAAAATTTGAGGGGTCAGAGTTCCGGGGCCCCTAAAATAGGAAAATTGCTGGCTGCTGGCAGGTCCTATGCCCCACCATTGTTAATCACAATACTTATTGTGTTTGCTAGTTTGTGACAATAATTGCTATAGACATAAAAGCCATATAAAATTATAAATATTTTTATGAAGCGATAACCGATGCATGTGGTACTGAGAAGTGGTTGCAAATGCCTACCTGGGCTGAGGCACACACATGCATGAAGGGGACCCAGACAATGCGAGAAGGGGGCCCGGAGATTAGGAGGGTTCCAGGGCCCATCAAATTATACTTCAACCACTGTTAAAATGTTCTCCAAATTATTTAAACTCTCCCCTCCTTAGTGTTTTGTTCAATGGCACTTCACCTATTAAAACTTTTTGGAACAAGAGTTGATCCATGGTACTATAAACAATACTATAAGAGCACTCCCTTCTCCTAGTTATTATGGCTTTCTTTTGGGGCATGAAGTCCTAGTGGATTAAATCTGATCTCGTTTTCAGATATGAGCAGTACAGTGATGGAACCACTGAATCTATTAAAAAGAAAAAACAAATAATAAGATTTTCAAAAATAGTTGCCTAAATTGAAGCTCATACATCTCTATCAGGTACTTAATGACTTAATTATGTACCACTGAAGTCAATGAGATCTTATCTGTTGCCACAAAAAGGGGCAGGGTCAAGCCCATTAGTAAGTGTTTGGGATGTGCCAATGGGATCGGAATTGGATATGGATAAAGAAACCTCCTTAAAATTTTTAATGAAGTAAATACTACTGGGAACTGAGTGATTATGGGAGATTTTAATTTCCCAGGCATAAAGACTAGAAGACTAGTTCTAGTAATGATAATAGGGCCCAGATTTTACTGGATGTAAAAGCTGACTGATTCCTTCACCAAATAAACAACAGAGTCCTGTGGCACTTTTAAAGACTAACAGATTTATTAATCGCATGAACTTTTGTGGGAGAAAATCCCACTTCATCAGACACTTTGAAGAAGGGAAATTTACAGAATGTATTTTCCCATCTTCAAAGCATCTAATGAAGTGGGATTTTCTCCCACGAAAGCTCATGCGATAAATAAATCTGTTAGTTTTTAAGAGTGCCACAGGACTCTGTTGTTTTTCTGCAATAGACTAACGTGGCTACCCCTTTGGAACATCACCAAATAGTTGCTGAACCAACAAGAGGGGATGCCATTTTAGATTTTGTACTTTTAGCAAGGTAGTTTCACCGCTCTAACACGTAAGGGGATAAAAGCCTGCAGAAGGTGGTCAGTCAATAGGAGTTGGCGGCAGGGAAGCCAATCAGGGTTTGGGAGCTGTATATACAGAGGCTGCAGCCTCAGCTCAGGAGAGTCTTTCCCTGGACCAAGAGGAGGAAGGATGCTGTCAGCTTGGCAGAAGGAGACAGAACCAAGGACAGCTCCCTGTGGACTGCAAGAGGTTGACTGGAGTGTGGACCCTGAAACAAAGGGAGAGAAGGTACCTGGGTTGGTGAGGACATGGCCCAGGGGACTCGTTATGCTATATTGGAGGTCAAGGCAGCACCGAAGAGCAGCACTTGAGGCACTGGGCCATGGCCCAGAGAAATGGGTGGGCCCAGATCCCACTCCACCTCCCTCAGGCTGCAAGTGACTGTTAAGAGGACTAGTGGTGGTCACTGCCACAAAGTGGGCCAGCCTGGACTATTCCTTACCCCGGAAGGGGGCAACTAATAGAAGACTCGGCTCGTGAGCTGAGGTCATGGAAACAAACTGAGAAATATCAAGGAAAGACAGAGCGCAGGCCACCAGATGGGATGACCACTTGGGCAATTCCCCAGTACCATCACCAGGAGGTGCCCCTCTGGCAGTTCGGTGCTGTGAACATCTACAGCTGGGGTCAGCAACCTGCAACAGATGTGCTGAGGGTGGCACATGAGCCTATTTGGAGCGGCACACAGTGTCTCTATGGTGCCACTGAAATTGCTGCTCCTGCCACCAAAAGCAGCTTCTTTTGGGATTCCCAGCCACACAGTCTGGAATAGCCTCTTTTGGCGGCTGAGGGGGTCCCCAGGCACACTGCCAAAAGAAGTCACTCCAGATGGCTTCTGGTGGCATGCCTGGCTATGCCCCTCCACCTACAGCCGCCACCAGAAGAAGCTGCCCACAGCAACTTTCAGTGGTAGGGGACACTCTAGCTGTGGCTGCCATCAAATTCTCAGGAGGCAGCCACTTTTTCCCAACAGAGGGGTCTGCTGGCACTGGCTGAGGGTCAGGGAGGAGGGGCTAACATGGGGGTCAGCAAAGGTTGCCGACCCCTGATCTACAGTATTGGTGAGTAGAGACGACCTTGTAGAAGAACTGGTTATAGGGAACAACGTTGTTTCAAGGAACCATGAGCTAATTCATTTCAAACAAAATGGAAGGATAAACAAAAACAGATCTGTGACCGGGGTCTATGATTTCAAAAAGAGTAACTTTAAAATATTAAGGGAATTAGTTAGGGAAGTAGATTTCACTAAAGAACTCATGGATCTAAAGGTGGAGGAGGCTTGGAACTGCTTCAAGTCAAAGTTACAGGAGCTATCTGTAGCTTGCATCCCAAGGAAGGGGAAAAAAAATCATAGGCAAGAATTGTAGACCAAGCTGGATGAGCAATCATTTTAGACAGGTGATTAAGAGAAAACAGAAAACCACAAGGAGTAGAAGATGAGTGGTATTAGTCAGGAAAGCTACCTTTTCAAAGTCAGAACATGTAACTATAAAGTGAGAAATGCCAAAAGCTAAGTAGAGTTGGACATTGCAAAGGAAATTGAAATCAATAGTAAAAGGTTCTATAGCCATATAAACAGGAAGAAAACAAAGAAAGAAGTGGGACTGCTAATCACTGAGGATGGGGTTGAGATTAAGATAATAAGAATGGCTCAATAGATAAACAAATACTTTGCTTCAGTTTTTAGTAAAGCTAATGAAGAATTTAGGGCTACTGGCAGGGGTATCCTAATGGGATTGAAGACATGAACATAGAAATTATCACATCCAAAGTCAAAACCAAATTCAAACTGCTTAATGGGACTAAATAGGGAGTCTTGAATAATCTCCATTCAAGAATATTATAAGAATTGGCAACTGAAATTCCAAGCCAACTAGCAAGGATTTTTAATGAATCTGTAAACTCAGGCTTGTACTGTATGACTGGAAGATTGCTAATATAATTCCTATTTTAAAGAAAGGGAAAAAAGTGACCAAGGTAATTACAAGCCCATTAGTTTGACCTCAGCAATATGCAAGATGTTGGAAAAATTTTGACAGAGAAACTACTTAAGGATATCAAGGTTAATGATAATTGGGAAAAATACTACATGGCTTTACAAAGGGTAGACTGTGCCAGACCAACCTGACCTCCTTTTCTGAGAAGATAACAGATTTTTTTTAGACAAAGGAAATGCAGTGGATCTGTTTACCTAGATTTTGATAAGGCATTTGATACAGTTCCACACGAAGAATGATTACTTAAATTGGAAAAGATGGGAATTAATATGAAAATTGGAAAGTAGATAAGAAACTGATTAAAGGGGATATTTTTGTTTTCAGGAGGAGATGGGTGAGGTTCTGTGGCCTATATTGTGCAGGAGGTCAAACTAGATAATCATATGAGTCCCTTCTGACCTTAGAGTCTATGAGGTAGGCCAGCAGTCTATTCTTCTGGAACTGTTTGAATTTACCTTGGGACCCACTCCTCTTAGTATGTATATATTTACAGTTAACATGCTACATTTTCCATTTCATTTGTCTGACAAAGTGAGATTGTGCCCATGAAAGCTTATGCAACAAATACATTTGTTAGTCTTTAAAAGTGCCACAGGACTCCTTGTTAGTTTCACAAATCTATGAGTGACTTGCAATTTTATTGCTTGGTAACTTTTGCAGTATTTGCAAAATCTGTAATATTGTGAAGACCCAGGGACCTACTATATCTGCATCCTAGACTTTGAGCATAAACTTGAAAAGAAAACTTCAAGAATAGACAAGGATAGATGGGCATGACTGAAACATGTTATTTATAGGGTTAATTTCATAATAGGGAGATAATTGTTTCCTGTTTACTATGAAAAGGCATCCTGAGGTCCAGTTCCTAAACTACTAAAATAATTATATTTTAAATCTAATCTGTGTGCCAGTGCTCAGTGATTAGAGTGTGGGACTGGGGATTCAAAAGACCTGCGCTCTAGTTCTGAGTGCTCCAAATTTTTCCCGCAAATTTTCTGTATGACCTTGGATGACTCATTAAATGTCTCAGCAAAACACTTAAGCACATGCTTAAATTTCTCAAGGCCTTGTTGTACCTATCTCTGAAATGAAACCATACTAATTATTACAAAGTACTTGAACATCTCCGGATAAAAGTAACTACATAAGTACAAACTGCAATTTGTACAAACTATACTAGTGTTGAAACAGTCTCTGTCCCTTTTATTGAGCAGAATATAACACCTACACCTATACAGAGTGTCTCTGTGCTGGAAATAGACCTTCACAGTACGGTCAAAGCACCCTCCTTCTTCAAGGCTGGTAATACGAGATTTAATTAATAGACAAATGATATTAACTGGAGACAAAATTTTTGCACATCGCAATGAAAAGGTGATAATAAAAGACTAGTAATAAATATTAAATTGTTAGTTATTAAATTAGCACTGATTAAATGAAAGGGAATTGTATGATTGAGTTATTTGTTCCTTACACTTACACATCAACCTGTGCTGATAATGTTGTCTATAATGAGTGAGTGCGATGCTTAATTTCATGGGCTATGTCTACACTTGTAATTTTAAATCGACTTTAATTAAGTCGACTTAGTGAGTCTACACTTAAAATTAAAGTCAACTTTGGTGGGAACTTACAAAGTCGACCTAGAGCATCCACACTGGATGCCTAGGATGACTTCTAGGGGCTAGGGGGACCTAGGGTAGGTCCACAGGGGCAGGGGGGCACCCCTTGCCCAATGCCAGGGGACTCAGCCTTTGCCCCATTGTACATAGGTACAATGGGGCAAAGGGAGACAGGGACCCTGGCAGGGCATAGCGGCAGGGTGGGCAGGGCTCTGCCCTGTGGGGGGGTATGCTAGGCTCCCCCTGTGCCCCCCCCCCCGGCACGGAGGCCATTGGTGTAGTCCTGGGGTAGCCCTAAGTCAATTTAGGGCTATCCCACATCTACACTGGCTTAAGTCAACTCTAGGGAGTCAACTTAAGCCCTAAGTCGACCCAAAACTAGGTTTAATAAAGTCGACTTAATTTTCATTAAGTTTACTTTATTTTCCTTAGGTCGACTTAAGGAAGCTGCTTAAGTTGACTTAAGGAAACTGTAGTGTAGATGCAGGGTAAATTAAGTCAACTTCAGCAAGCTTAAGTCGACTTAATTTACAAGTGTAGATGCAGCCATGATGATGTATATTTCAAACAGTTGGTATCTAATACCAAGCTTGCTGTTTGGAAGCAATGTGTGGCATTGGGGTTTTTTTTTGGGTTTTTTTTGTGAGTGTTGGTGGGTAAGTTGTTGTTGCTGTGGTTGTGTAGTGGCCCTACTTCAGCAAAGCACTTTAGGCCAGGCATCACTTTAATGGGGCTACTTATATCCTTAAAGACAATGGGAATACGCATATGCTCAAAGTTAAAGATGTGCTTAAGTGCTGGCCAGATCAGGATCAGAATAGCTGCGCTTACAAGCTTTGAAGTGTATTAGACCTGACATCACAGGGAGTGTTAGAAGAGCTATAAAAGAATCTGCTTCCAGTGGGGTGTGTACAGTTGGTGGCAGTGAGTAGAAGCAGTACTGTGTTCCCCACTCACAGCTACGGTTTGCCAGTGCTTGAGGATTGTCCTCCAGTTGCCAGACTTAGTGAGTGGCATTGTGAGCTGGTGCACAGGGGTCACAGCACCACGCAGGGTTGTGTTGGCATTATGGCAGGGTGCAGTGAGGCATTCGCTGCTGCTTCGCCTAACCTCTGCTGTGGGGCTGGCTCCTGCAACTGGGCATGCCCTGCGGCCCTGTCCAGTCTAGCTCTTTTTCCAGCAGCCCACGTCCCCTCTCAGGGCTGGAGAGGTGAAGTGAGGGCTGAGTGTGGCATGGACTCAGCAGGCAAAGTACTAGGGCCAGCAGCTGGAGTCGGGATGGCTCCACAGGGATAGAGAGTATGTACTATGGAAACATTTCTACAGGCACCCCCAATTTCTCCCTGTCTGAGTCTCTTCTGTCACAGCCCTGGGCAGCACAGAACTCAGCTTGCACCACACACATTAACATAAATAAATGTGCAATAATTGCTTCTAGGAGCTCAAAGGGTACGTCCACACTGGAGCATTAGGTTGACTTAAGGAAGGTGAAGTCGACCTACAGACCACTGCGTCCACACTGGGCGCTTATTAAGTTGACTTATGCGCTTCCTTAAGTCGACTTAATAACACCACCTCTTAAGGTCGACCTAAGGCTTAACTCAACCTTATTAACTCGACTTAAGCCAGTGTAGACGGGGGACAGCCCTTAAGTCGACCTAATTGGACTCCAGGCCCCCTCACAGAGTTCTCGGCCATTCCTCCATCGACCCAGCACCTGCCAATGTGGACGCAGGGCTGTGGACTCTCTAAGTCGACTTAACAAGGTCAACTTTAAGTCGACTTAAAGTCAACCTTGGTTAAGTCGACTGAACAGAGCCTCCAGTATAGATGTACCCAAAGAGGCTTATTATGAAATATACCAGGCAAAAGGCACATGTATGTAGCTGCCTGGCTCACCCTAGCAGTGTCTTAACAATCTATCCTCCTGCTTTTGTTTCCTCTCTTGAGAGCGAACATGTCTGTTTCTTGGTAACGACTTTCCAGTTGTCTGCTTGCTTTTCTTCTCTTGTTTCCCCATCTTTTTCCTCCACCTTCTTGATAAAAAATTACCTGGCACCATGTCCCATATGAGACGCTATGGCAAGATTTCCAAACTGAAGTATTTGGGTTTTTTGTTTGGAGTTTGGGGGGGGGGTTTACTTTTTTTTTTTCAGTGTTGCTGCTGGAGGAAGAATCCTGCTTTTGGACCAGCTTGAGTCACTGCACAGCTGAGGACCTGCGCTCCATGCAATCTGCAGAAAATTTGTCCCTAAGATTTTTTTTTTTACCTACAAAGGATGATTCCAGCCCCTAACCTCCTAAACTTATTGGTGGTTAGCTGAGACTAAAAGACCTTTTTTCCTATATTGTTTAAAAATACGTTGGAATAGTAAAACATTCACCTTTTTCATTGGGACATCCCACTTCATTTTAAGCTCTGTGGGGGATACCGCCTCCTTCTGCAAGGGAAGGCTATGGTGTCTCGCTGTTATCATTGCTCTCAGTCTTCCTAATTATGGTTGGGGAGTTTAAATTTAGTCATCACTCTAAAAGGAGAATGAAATGGCAATATTATCAAGTAAAGGCACTGCAGGTGAAAAATACATCTTTTGTTCCACAGCTGAAATAAGTCCCAATACAGCTTCCTGCTGGCATTCAGAATGGCACCAGCTCCATGCTTAGAGAGTCATGTGTGCCAAGAAAGGCAATTTCACACAGAGCTGGCCTCTTTGTGCACACACCTTGGATGGCTTTTTCTAAGTCTAATCTTTTAATTAAGCTCTGCATGACAATGAAGTAACTATTTGCTAGGCTGTAATGCCGCTGCTGTTTGATGTTGTCTCTGATACAAGCTTGCCTTGAACTCTCAGCTGTCAGAGTCACTTGCCGTCTCCCCTGGAAAAACAGCTGTTTAAAACCATACTATTCTTGAAGGGGACAGGGTTTAAAAGGTCATTAATTTTTTTGTTATGCTTGTCCCTCTTATTCTGAGACAACATCTTTGAAGTATCAGAAAAAAAACTAGACTTTTACATTATGCCAGCAATTTTGTGTCCATCAGAAGCATACATTCAATTAGGTTTTCTTATGCAGTGAAGACCTTCTTTATTTTTTTTCCTCCATCAACTCAGCTCATATAAATGACTTGAATTTTAACAAATCAAGCCTGATCGAATCTGCAACTG
This sequence comes from Pelusios castaneus, assembly GCA_007922175.1. Classification (NCBI taxonomy): domain Eukaryota; kingdom Metazoa; phylum Chordata; order Testudines; family Pelomedusidae; genus Pelusios; species Pelusios castaneus. The sequence goes on along the minus strand of ML685886.1, from coordinate 1,614,109 downwards.
ATCAAACCAAATCTGTAGTCACTGCACATTTCCTTCTCCAACTGTGTGTATTCTATGACTTGTATGGGCACTCTAGAGACAGATAACTAGATTTATTAGAATTAAATTATAACCTGTCCTACTTTTTGTCCACACTTCTGTTTATAGGGAGAATCTAGAATTTACATGGCATCCACAAGACATCTAAGCACCTCCCATCTTGGATTCTTTGAGATTCTTACTTCCTAAAACGCATGGTCCAGTTGGGTATATCCACACTAGAAAGACAAGGAATTGAGGCCTGTTGTTTTAGTAAGCAGCTGAAACTGGCCTGTCTGAGTTTGCATACAAATGTGTTAATCAGCAAGCACATCCTCAGTTCTTTTGGAAACACAAAAGATATGTCTTCCCTTTGTGGTTTCTACACTCTGAGCCTCTAGCTGCCATCAGAGATAATCTTACTCATTTATATTTGTTTGTTCTTTCAGAGACAGACATGTGCTTCCAGTAAAGAAATGTAGCTGACAGAATAAGAAAGGTAGATGGAAAAGCATGCAGGAAAATATTTTAAAGGTCTAAATCCAACTACAATTCTTTCTGTCACCATCAGCATTGGCCTTGCCTGACTCAATCCGGGGCCCATAACGTCTCACCTTCCCTCTTTGAATGTTCTGTTCTTCACAGAATATTCCACCGAAAAAATGAGTCTATGCAAGATGACCCTTTCTATAGGACAGGTGGAATTTTAAGGCTTGAAAACATATCTCTAGTTAGTTATCTATTGGATTGCAAACTATTTGGGGCATGGACTAGCTTTCACTTTGTGTTTGAACAGGTGCTTAGACAAAACTGTGGGCACACTCTGCCTACTGCTCCAGGCACTATTCTAATACAAAAAATAGAGGCAACCTTTGCACTGAGGAGCTAGCAACCTAAATAGAAGAGACTGAAAACAGATGACAGTATTGTCCCCATTTTACAGACAGAGAACTGAAGCACAAGGATAGTGAAGACCTTGTCCAAAGTCAGACAGGGAGTCAATTATGGAGCACAGAATTGATCCCAGAAATGCTGTATCCAGGTCCAGACCACAAACAATTTCCTTCCACTCTCCTTTCTCTCAGCCACTCTGAACAATTTGCATTTTGATATTCCCCCATGGGAACAAAGTTAAATAGTACTAGTCATTTGTACTGTATTTAAAGTTTTTTTTGTTTTTTTGTTTTTTTACTCTCGAGGTTATTCCATTTAACAATTATGTATTTGTGAAAGTTCTATTCTGTTTCAGAATAATCAACTGAAATGAACGGCATTAATTTCCAAGACTTGAGTAATTACGAGCAGCTAATGAATGGTTTATTAATGGGTGAATCATACCTGTTGTGTTAATGCCCTAACAAACTGCTCATTTGCTGCAGTAATTATGTTCTTGCTCATTAACTTCAAGATTAGGGTGGTTACAAACAATCATTTATTTACTAATATGCATTCTTTTTGAGAAGGTAAGTTAGACTTTTATCTGGTTGACACTGAAAGATGCAATTGCTGAGGATCATGCAACAAGGTTGAAGCTACAGTAAATTCTCCAATAAGTAGCCCTCATTTAATATTTTTTTCCTAACTAAAAACAGTTTCTACTAGCTTTTGACAAGCTAAAGAATACCATATTTTCTTTCCTAACCCCTGACAAATTTCCTTTGCCAGAATATTGTATTTCCTTTGCCTTAAAGCCTAAATAATATAAAAGAAAATGATATCCCTGGTGAAGAATTCCAGATTTTGGCTTGAAAATTCAGTTAAAGATTATCTTTATTATATTCTATACACTAGATTGTGGTCTCAGTACTAATGTTGGAGTTTTATTGGAGTCAGTGGGAAAGTAACTGTTCACTATAACCTGTAAAGACCATGAAAACAACTCTTGGAAAGGTTCCAGGGGGTCTGCACTGCTTATCTTTGATACACTAGACCAGGGGTCCTCAAACTACGGCCCGCGGGCCGGATACGGCCCACCAAGGTTATTTACCTGGCCCCCGCCCCTGCTGCGGCCTGCCCTATGCATCTGGGGCAGCGGGGTGGCCGCGGCCAGGGCAGGCTGCCGGTCTCCCACCCACCGGCCGCCTCGACTTCCCGGCCCAGAGCCGACCCCGCCCCGCTCTGCCGACAGCGTCGGCCTCCCGGCACGGGACCAAGATCAGTCTCCGTTGCCGGGGTCTGTCTGCCCTGCCGGGCTGCGTTCAGTCCCCGCCGGTGCTCCCTCCCAGCTGTGCAGGCTGCAGCCGGGCTGGGGAGATTCAAATCTCCCGCCCTGAGCATGCGCAGATACAGCGTGCTCAGGGCGGGAGCGGCCTGGCCGACAAGCAGCTCTGCCGGTCGTCCCTGTAGTTCCCAGCCTCCGGCCAGGTAAGGGGGCGCTGGAGGGAGGCCTGGAGCGGGGTGGGGGGGACAAGGAGACGGGCTGGGTTAGAGGGGTGGGGGGGACAAGGAGACTAGCCGGGTTAGAGGGGTGGGGGGGACAAGGAGACTGGTGGGGGCTGGGGAGGGGTGGAGGACAGTGTTCCCTTTAAGCTGCATGGGTGCGTGGCTGTGCAGAGGCCGTCACAACTCCCACGCAGCACGGAGGGACCCCCGCGCAGGCCGGCAGCCCCCACCGCCCCCTCCAGACCCCCGGGGCTGCTTCCTTTCTCTTCCCTGCCTTCCTTTCTCTTCTTTCTCTTCCTCTTCCTTTCCTTCCTTTCCTTTTTTTTTCCTCTTCTTTGTCTTCCTCTCCCCTGCCTTCCTTCCTCTTCTCTGCCTTCCTTTCTCTTCTTTCTTTCTTCCTTTCCTTTTTTTCTTTTTCTCTTCTTTGTCTTCCTCTTCCCTGCCTTCCTTTCTCTTCTTTCTTCCTTTCCTTTTTTTCTTTTTCGTTTCTTTGTCTTCCTCTTCCCTGCCTTCCTTTCTCTTCCTCTTCCTTTCCTTTTTTTCCTCTTCTTTGTCTTCCTCTCCCCTGCCTTCCTTTCTCTTCCCTGCTTTCCTTTCTCTTCTTTCTTCCTTTCCTTCCTTTCCTTTTTTCTTTTTCTCTTCTTTGTCTTCCTCTTCCCTGCCTTCCTTTCTCTTCCCTGCCTTTCTTTCTCTTTCTCTTCCTCTTCCTTTCCTTTTTTTCTTTTTCTCTTCTTTGTCTTCCTTCCTTCCTGCTCTTTCTGTCTTTGCTTTCTTCCTTTCTTTCTTTTTTTCTTTTTCTCCTCCTTCCTTCTCTTTTTTCTTTCTCTCCCTTCTTTTTTAAAACTTTTTAAAAATTAATTTTAAATAAAAACCTTTCTTAAAATTAAATTTCAATTCAAAATTCATTCCAATTAAATTAATTAAACACAATTAATTAATTCTATTTACAATCACTTTATCTTCAATTAATGCCTATAATTTCTGTCTTGTGAGTTTTCCCCAAAAATTTATTCTGAAAAAGTTTTTCACACGGCTTGAAAATTTTGCACACAAGCCACCAAACCTAGAGGGAACATTGGCTACTAGTTGCGTACACAACAGCAGGCCAGCAGGCTAACATCGGTCAGTCCCACACTCTGGGCCTGGCCGGAGCCCACAGCACCAACAAAAAGTGTGTGGATGCATTACTGCCTGCCACCCAGTACCCAGAAACACAGGCCAGCAGCAGACGTGATAGCTACGCGTTCACGTTTTTTTCTAACTATAATACGGCCCCCCAACAGTCTGCGGGACCGTGAACTGGCCCCCTGTTTAAAAAGTTTGAGGACCCCTGCACTAGACCCTCTGCTAAAGCTTCACGATACAATGGGAGGAGCTGACGATGAATAGTTCTTAACATCTGGCCCCTGACTAGGTCCTGGTCTGTGAGTGTACAACAAATACTCAGTTTAGACATCCAACTGCATCAACTACATACACAAAAATGGACATGTCTTTTTTTCACATAGATCTCAGGCTTCTTTCAGAAAAGGGAACCTACTAATACAAGCAACAATTCCTAGTCTACAGCAACTTTTCTCTAATGAAGACACTAGGGGTGCGTCTACACTTACAAATTAAGTCGACTTAAGGAAAATTAAAGTCGACTTTATAAAACCTAGTATATTAAGTTTATTAAACCTAGTTTATTAAGTCGACTTAGCGAGTGTAGATGCAGATTAGCCCTAAATCGAATTTAAATTGACTAAAAGGGCTCCAGGGCTCCCCCACTGCCCTCCCTGCCAGGGTGGCTGGCAGAGGCAGACCCTGGCATGCTCCCCCTCACCCCCCCACAGGGCAGGACAGAGCCCTGCCCACCCAGCTCCTATGCCCTGCCAGTGTCCCTGTCCTGCTCAGCCCCCATTGTACCCAGGTACAATGGGGCAAATGCTGAGCCCCCTGGCACTTCACAAGGGGTGCCCCCCTGCCACCGTGGACCAGTCCCAGGTCCACCTAGCAGCTAAAAGTCGACTTAGGCATCCAGTGTGGATGCTCTAAGTTGATTTGGCAGGGTCCTCTTTAAGTCGACTTAATTTTTGAGTGTTGACATGCTAAGTCGACTTAACAAAGTTAAGTTAAGTTAAGTTAAACTTTGTTAAGTCGACTTAGCAAAGTTGACTTATTTTGACAAGTGTAGACATAGCCTAGGGGCTTTTCTTGCAGCCACAGACTCCTGAGTGGTGATGGGCTGGAAGGAAGCAATGGCCCCTTCCCTGGAACCACCAACAGGTGGCCACCCCGGGAGCAAGAAATGCAAAAGGATCAGGCATTCAGTGTGAGCTCTCCACTTTCTTGAGTGTCACGGAGATTGGGCTTCTGGCTTCCAGCCTGGGGTAGTTGGTGGAAGGCTCTGGTCATGGGACTTTGGACTCCATCCCCCAGCCCCAGGCGTCCCCCCCCCATTACCTCTGCTCTTTGCTGCATCCTGCAGCCACGTGGCAGCAGGTTCCAGTACACAGCTGCAGGGCTTCTGGCTCTTGCCTCATGCTTGATCCCCCCATCGCCTCTGGATTCTGCTGCCTCCTTCAGCCTTGCATCCATCTGCCTGGCCCTGGTGTTTCTCTACCCAGCTCCCCATTTCCTTAATTTGTCCCTCAACTTGCTGAGTACATTTGCTATTTTGCTGAGTACATTTGCTATTTTGCTTTTAAGTTTGTTAATATCACTTTTCACTGCCTCCCAGCTAGCTAGCAAGTCTGCTTCTGTGAAAAATGCAGCAAGTCTAGAAGGAAAAGTAACAACTACACCAAAAGATAAGAGTTTAAGTCCAGTAAAGAATAGAGACAACTGTACATTTTTATTATTTAGTTTGCCAATAAAAACAAAAAAGCCCTAAGTAAATTATAATGACTTGGCCATGTTTATGTGCACGTTTATTTGTTTTTTTTCTCTAAAGTTAATTAAATATTTTAGGGGAAATTGTCAGAACAGACACCGGCAAGAGTTGGTAGCTGCATGCGGAGGCCACCATATTTTTTCTGAGAATCTCTAGTTTACAGAGTGGCATGAATCCTCTATCTAAAATGGATGTTTGCCAGTAGTATATTGTAATCATTTGGGTATTCAGAAATTCATGGACGAATGCAAGCTGACAATTATACTTAGATCTGTGTATCTACTGAGGGCATACTCTTCAATCAGCAATTGGATTTGGACTCTCCATCAAGTGACTTATATGACTTTGCAGTCACCCAATACTAAAGTAAGGAGATGAAAATAAGCATCTTTCCTATCTTGTGGTACCAGTATCACCTGGATCTCTTGCTCATCTTTGTTATTTTTAGCTCTTGTGGCAAATTGCCACTCTGTTGCTGTGGGTCTTTCCAGCATGCACTTTTCCTTCTTGTTGACTGACAGGGCGCCATGTGTTGCCCCTGTTTCTGGGCATTGGCCACCCTGCTAGTGCCTGGGTGGACAAGGGAAAGGGATGCGAGCCTACACTCTACTCTAGGTCCCAACCTAGGAGCACTGATGGTAGCAGCTATGCACTGCTTAGAGTGTTTCAAGCTGTAATTTTCCCCTGGGCTACTTTTCCACCTCTGCTCTTCCAGCTTCTGGGGTTCCCTGCCCCTTCTCTTCTTGGGCAGGGTCTCCTCCAATTCTTCTGCCTGGGGGTAGTATCTCAGTCCTGTTCCCTCCTTTTGGCAGCGTCCTTTCCCCCTCAGGTCTCTGTCTCTTTGAGCAAAGGGTTTGGTAGGGAAGCCTCCCTCCCAGCATGCTCTTTCATCTGGTGCTTTCTGGTCTTTCTTCAGTAACTACATGCCAACATACCACCCCCCCCCCACCAGTGCTCCTTCCTCTCTCTCCCTTCCTGGCTGGAGCAGGGCTTTAATTGGCTCCAGGTGCACTTATTAGCCTGTGGTAACTTCCCTTCAGTCAGTCCATAGGACAAGAGGCCCTGAGCACACTAGGGTTTCTATATCCCCCTTCTAGCACTTTCTGGCTGCACTGAGAAGCCTATTTCCATTCCTCTATCTGCTCATGCATCTGGGCAGAGTTCCTCTGGGCAGCATCCATTGGTTCCCTAGACGTGTTCCAGGAGCAGTGGGTGCTGTCTGGGGTTCTCTGCTTGCTGTTCTCTCCATTTGATCCCAGGACCCCCCATGCCGATCCCTGGATTTTTTTTTTTTAATCCATCATTTGTCGCATGGAATAAGTTGCATTCTGAGTCCGGTGACTCCTCGCGCCTGCCCACTTCCCAGAACCCAAATAGGACCAATGTCCAGGTGCTCCCTAACCCAGTTGTCTCACACTCTACTTCCATTATCAAACACAGCCAAATCTGAATCCAAAGTAGTCCCTGAATAATTGGAGCTCTGAATGATATATAAACTAAATCTAAACATTATACTTATACAATACCACTCATATGCTGACATTCCAGTCGTCAGCAGCAAGCATGTAATCTTCCCAGTGTCATGATCTAAAATCAGGAATACTCTCTTTACTTCACTAATACTAGCTCACAATATATTTTAAAGTAATGTAATTGCTTTGGGATGAAAAAGGGACTACAATTATTTTCAAAAATTTACCCTAAATTCCATTTTCAAAAATGACTTATGGACAGATTTACAAAAGGCATTTAGGTATCTAGTGGGACTTAAATACAAACCTCAGCAGATTGGGGACCTAACAGCCCTAATTTTCAGTAGGATTTAGGCACACAACTGCTCAGGCACTTCTGTAAATTCCACTAGACACCTAAAGACCTTTTATAAAAAATATTGCCACTATAACTATGTCAACTACAGATTTTATTTTTTTCTGGTTGTTTCACCATAGATATTCCAGGAAGAGCCCAAGTTCTGAAGCATTTATACTGGTGTAGTACATGTCAGTTGGAGGAACTGGCATAACCTATATAAATATTAAAGTGTTTATAATAGCATAAGTACATCTACATTTAGAAGGTTTTACTGGTTTAACTGTACTGGGATAACTAGACCCACAAGGATCCAGTCTATACTAGGAGGGTGAAGTCCCACTGAAAGGAGGTCAGAATATGTAGAGAGAAAATGAGAAAGGCAAAAAGTCAAGCAGAGCTGGACCTTGTGACGGGAATTAAAACCAATAGTAAAAGGTTCTTTAGCCATATAAATAGGAAGAAAATAAGGAAGGAAAAAGTGGAACCGTTAAACACTGAGGATGGGGTGGAGGTCAAGAATAATCTAGGCATGGCTAAATATCTAAATAAGTACTTTGCCTCTGTTTTTAATGTGTGATGATGAGTTTGCAGATAGAGGTAGGGTAGCTAACGGGAATCAGCATATGGAAGTGGAAATTGCCAAATCTGAGGTAGAAGCCAAACTCGAGCTGCTTGATGGGACTAAAACAGGGGGCCTGGATAATATCCATCTGAGGATATTAAAGGAACTGGCACATTAAATGGCCTGCCCATTAACAAGTATCTTTAATGAATCTGTAAACTCAGGAGTTGTATCGAATGACTGGAGAATTGCTAATATAGTTCCTATTTTCAAGAAAAGGAATAAAAGTGATCTGGGTAATTACAGGCCTGTTAGTTTGACCTCGGTAACATGCAAGGTCTTGGAAAAAATTTTGAAAGAGAAAGTTCTTAAGGATGTTGAGGTTAACGGTAACTGCGATAAAATACAACATGGCTTTACAAAAGGTAGATCGTGCTGTACCAACCTGATCTCCTTTTTTGAGAGGATAACAGATTTTTTTGGATAAGGGGAATGTGATCGGCCTAATTTACTTAGATTTCAGCAAGGCATTTGATACAGTTCCACATAGGGAATTATTAGTTAAGTTACAAAAGATGGGGATTAATACAAATATAGTAGTGTGGACAAGGAGCTAGTTAAAGGGAAGACTATAGAAGTTCATGATGAAGGGTGAATTGTCAAGCTGGAGGAACGTTACTAGTGGAGTTCCTCAGGGATCAGTCTTGGGACTGATCTTATTTAACTTTTTTTGTTACTGACCTTGGCACAAAAAGTGGGAATGTGCTAATTAAGTTTGTGGATGACACCAATTTGGGAGGAGTTGCCAATACAGAGAAGGATCAGGATACCATACAGAAAGATCTGGATGACCTTGTAAACTGAAGTATTAGGAATAGAATGAAATTTAGTAATGGGAAGTGTAAGGTAATGCATTTAGAGACAAATAACATTTTTTTCCCCTAAAAGTTGGGGACGCATCAGTTAGAAGGGATGGAGGAGTAGAAGGAACTGGGAGTACTGGTTGATCACAGAATGACTATAAGCCAGCAATGCGATGTGGCCATGAAAAAAGCTAATGCAGTGCTACAATGCATCAGAAGAGATATATTGAGTAGAGATACAGAGGTGTTAGTACTGTTATACAAGGCGCTGGTGAGACCTCATCTGGAATATTGCATGCAGTTCTGGTCCCTCCATGTGCAGAGAAGAGCAACAAGGACGATCCGCGGAATGGAAAACCTGCCTTATGAAAGGAGACTTTAGGAGTTTGGCTTGTTTAGCCTAACCAAAAGAAGATTGAGGGGAGATATGATTGCTCTCTATAAATACATCAGAGGGATAAATACCAGGGAGGGAGGGGGATTATTTGAGTACAGCACCAATGTGGACACAAGAACAAATGATTATAAACTGTCCATCAGGAAATTTAAGTTTAAAATTAGATGCAGGTTTCTAACCATCAGAGGAGGAAGCTCTGGAATAGCCTTCCAAGGGGAGCTGTGGGGGCAAAAAACACAACTGCTTTCAAAACTGAGTTTGATAAATTTATGGAGGGGATGGTATGATGGGACAGCCTAGTTTGGTAATTGACTGATCTTTGATTACTGGTGGTGGATATGCCAGTGGCCTAAGAAGGGAGGGTAGATGGGGTGGGTTCTGAGTTATTACAGAGAATTCTTTCTTGGGTGTTGGGTGTCTGGCTAGTGAAACTTGCTCATATGCTCAGGGTTTAACTGATCCCCTTATTTGGGGTTGGGAAGGAATTTTCCCCAAAGTCAGATTGGCTAGGGCTCTGGGGAGGTTTCGTTTTCCTCTGTAGCATTGGAAATGGCTCACTTGCTGGTGGATTCTCTGTATTTTAAAATCTTTAAATCATGATTTGAGGACTTTAATAACTCAGTCATTGGTTAGAGGCTTATTTCAGGAGTGGGTGGGTGAGGTTTTGTGGCCTGCATTTTGTAGGAGGTCAGACTAGATGATCATACTAGTTCCTTCTGACCTTAGAGTCTATTAGTCTATGAAAGTCACTGAGAATTAGACTACTAAGTTAGACTACTAAGCTACTTTGAAGCATGGGTCATAAATTTCTAAGTTAGTTAAGCACATCTGAAAATGGTATCTCTAATGTAGAATTCTGTTCTGTCAATAAAGTAAAGACTGGCCATTTATCTTAGGAAGGAGACAGGATAAGAGACAGTGCCACCAGAAAGAATGCCCAGCGCTGCTGTAAATACTCAACAGAAGTGAAATATTGCACCACACCCTGAGGCTCCTGGAGATTGGTAAGAATTACTCATTATTTCCGGGATAGACATGTTAGAAAAGGATGAAAGTGTTTACAGATGCTATCAGCAGGAAGTCAGATATGTTGACAATAAATCAATGACTCTTTCTGACATGACATGTGGAGTAGGGAGAGAATGCCTGGAGTAACTTTATTTATTTATTTATGGCAGACAGATATGCATGAGCTGAATTTTATTAAAAATGGTCAATGAGATGAAAATGTAGCAAAGGAGAATTTTATCAGCACAGTAGTGAAGGACTCTCTCTCTCTCTCTGTGGGTGTGGGTGTGTGTATGTTGTCTGGCAACCACCCCATGAAAAAAAGAAGGGAAAATACCCATATAAGTAATATCCATCATGATGACCCATATCCCTGATTAAAATATTGGAAGTGATTCTGAACTCCAGATTTGTATCCGCTTAGCTCCATTGATTCAATGGAGTCACTGTCTCCAGATGTATGCTGGTATGAGTGATATCTGAATCAGGTTCACGGGGTTACCAAATGTGAAAGCCTAAATTTAGGCTCCTGCAGGCCTAGTCCTGCAGCTAGTGAAGTCCATGGTAACATTCCTGTTGACTTGGAGGTCACAGAATGAAGTTCTAAAGCCTCACTAAGGTTTCTGTTTCCCACATTTTCAACCATAAAACCTGCATGAGAAACTCATTCTGGGGAAGGAAACATGGATGGCACTCCCCTGGGGAGATGGCATCTAGTATCACACTAGAAAGAGGTTCTGTGGGTGGCTAGTGCCACCTGCATAGGAGTCCGGATCTAAAGTCACCAAGGGGACATAGGTGTTACATAATCCCCCCTCTCCTCCCCACAATGCATTTAGGTGCCTAAATCCAAGTAAAAGACAGGCTCATATCTCTTTTTGGGGCTCCCAGCTGTATGCCCTTTCTCACTCAAAGAACACAAGGACAATCAGCGGTGCCAAGGTGGTCCCTGTCCTTGATTTTTAACTTGGGTTCTCAAATTCAATCTGACCCAAATTCAAGATTCTGTCCCAATCACTATTTAACTATTAATACAAAGTGCAACAGCTTCAGTAGGAGAGACTGAGAGTCCCATGAAGAATACCCCAGAGACCCAGGACTAAAGTAATGCCCTGAGGTTTAACTCTCTGTTCCAAAACAGATGAGGGTGGACATTTAAACTTTGGTCTGTCACCTCCTGAGTGAGTTCTCTGTAACCTTAGCTCAGTGAATAAGGGGCATCTTCTGCTTGTTCGGATCCTGATCTGTTAGGAGGCCTCTTAGAACATCCACGATAGACTTAAGTAGGGGAAAGCTTACACAGAGAATCCTGTAAGGGCTTAGAACTGAGGTGACTGTGTTCAAGCCCTGTTGTCCCCTCTGTTGTCATACCAACTCTGGCTCCCTATCCCCCATCTTCAAGTCCCTAGTGTCATGGTACAACCTTGGATGTAGCAATTGCGACAACACATGGAATTTGGGAGGAGACACACATGTTCCAAGAGGCACTAGGAAGTCAGTTGGCATGCACATGTTTTGATTTCAAGCTGCAGGTGCAGCGATCTGTGAATAGTTCTCTATATTAAGAGTCAGTTTAGTTTCAGAAACATGGAACTCTTTCATTATCCAGCATGTAGTACATGAAATATGGCTCTGGATTCTACCAGCAAAACTGGTCCTCTAAAACATACCCACTTATGGAGTTCAAGAGATGTGAACAACTGATTTCACCCTGCAGGAAGTGTGGCAAGATGGAGATGCATGTTAACACTTATGACTACTGGAGCTTTAAAAATCAGAAGCCATTTTCTTTTACTTTACTTCTGTAGATTTCAGTTTTAATTCCTTAAAGCAGGAAGAGGGTGCCACAAATAAATCAGTACAACCCTGAATCAAGTTTGAACAAAAAAGGGAACACTGAAAAGCATCACGGGTGTGGATTAGCACTAGAGTAAAGCTGTGGCTTGCAGGCTTAACTGATCAGATGGCCAAAGTTATGAAACATTATGTTCCTCTCCGCCACACGTCAATATTTAAGTGGACATACTTTTCTCTTCATAAGAATAAATGTAAAGGTGATAAAGGTTTTGGGATCCCAGTATCACCTTTATATTAATGGAATCACTAAAATATATTTAAGGCGATGATTAGTTGCTTACTCGAGGTGAGAGGAGGAGGGGGAGTGCTTTAGGCTATGTCTACACTTAAATTTTAAAACAACTTAGGGGGGAACTTACAAAGTTAACCTACAGCGTCCACACTGGATGCCTAGGTCGACTTCTAGAGGCTAGGGGGACCTTGGGCAGGTCCACGGTGGCAGGGGGGCACCCCTTGCCCAGTGCCAGGGGGCTCAGCCTTTGCCCCATTGTACTTGGGTACAATGGGGCAAAGGGGGACAGGGACCCTGGCAGGGCATAGGGTCAGGGTGGGCAGGGCTCTGCCCTGCCCTGTGGGGGGGCATGCCAGGCTCCCTCTGTGCCCCCCCGGCAGGGAGGGCAGTGGAAGAGTCCTGGAGCGCCCTAAGTCGACTTTAAGTTGACTTAGGGCTACTCCAGGTCTACACTGGCTTAAGTCGAATTAAAAGGAGGTTTAATAAAGTCAATTTAATTTTCATTAAGTCGACTTTATTTTCCTTAAGTCGACTTAAGCAGCTTGCTTAAGTCGACTTAAGGAAAGTGTAGTGTAGATGCAGAGTAAATTAGCAAGCTTAAGTCGACTTAATTTACAAGTGTAAACGCACCCTTGGAGACCATGCCTGAGTAAATTTCCCAGACCTAAAGAAGAGCTGCATGTAAGCTCAAATGCTTGTCTCTTTCACTAACAGAAATGGGTCCAATAACAGATATTCCCTCACTCACCTTGTCTTCCTAATATCCTGGGACTGCTGTGGCTACAACAACATGGTATGCAGGAAACTCCCTGTACAATTGTCAATAATTTCTGCACCCATCTTGCATTTAGGGTTAGTGAATGGACATGAAGTATGGGCCACTCTATGTGTAAGAGAGCACTGTACTGCCCATGAGATATATATACTTGTCAGGTTTTTCCCCTTAAACTTTTACTGATGTGAATGTGATGTCTGTACAGAGATGTGTGGATGAATGTCAGTTCCGATGACCTTTTATTGTGCTGCTTGTATGCCCTTTACTTTGTAAACTAATTGGTTTTGTTGCCTCTGATTTCTTTGGTGAAGAATAATTGTCTCCTGCAGTGTCGTCACAGTTCTCCCCCATGCAGAGTCATGGTTGTAGTCTTATAAATAAAGCTGTCGGGTGGAGCCTTTGTCTCTGCTTCTTTTAAAATGTGGAGTTAACAACAAGTAAAAGTTAGGAAAGGCATACCTAAGGCATACAGGTTGGGGATGCTAACTTTTGTACAGCTGTTCAAGGATGTGACATGGATATTCATGAGAAACTTAAAGGTCAAACACTCAGATTCAAGTGCCCAGCTTTACTCAGAATTGCACGAATAAGTCTCTGCATGCACATGGTGTGTATAAAGACAAAAGTATTCAGTGGCTGCATGAGCAAATGTTGCTATAGCCACATGTTGTACTTTTGGACAAAAACTGCATTGTGTATAAATTCTATGGGAAATAAAAAATCATAGCACATGTAGGAAGGCTAAAGATATCAATTATTTAAAGGAAAAGCTTAAATAAGACTTTGTCTGCTGCTCCCCTTCTTTACATCAAAAATTACATGCTAATGGGAGGATCCCACAGCTAAATGTGTGTAGTTATTGTTTGGGTTTTAATTACATACAGGTTTCCTTTTTATATCAGTAAAGTTTTATTTTTCCTCTGCAAAATTGCATTTAAAATGCTTGTTGCAAAACTAAAGCAAGAAACCAAGATTTTGTAGGAAACATTAAATTTTGCAGTAAGGTGAAAGAATACAAATTCATAGGGAATAGGCAATTTTTCCTAATCTAAGTGGAATTCAGGGCTTTTTTTCTGCTGGTATGCACTGGTACTGTGTACCAGAACCTATTTTTCCCTGGCCAGCCCTCTGGGGGCTGGGATCAGCAGGGGAAAGGAGTGAGTCTCCTTTCCCCTGTTGACACCCCTCCATTTCCCCCAGCACACTGCTCCTGCTGGCAATGAATAGCAGCACCTTTTTTTCTTAGAAAAAAAAATCACTGGTGGAATTTATATTCAACAATAGAAGAGTCTTTCTTGGTGTTAGTTCAGGAAGTGACAAGCCTCTCCAATTTTGAGATTTCTTTTCTTTATATAAGCATTTCCGTCATTGTGAGGCTTAGATGGAGTTATCTATGAACTAGGAAGGCTGTAGCAACCACATGGAATAGTGACATTGCTTAGTGCTACCCTATTTCATAGAGGTGTTGTGGGGACAAATAAATCCTAGATTGTGAGGCACTCATAGTAATGGAGCCATGCAAATACTTTAGATTAGAGAAAGACATCTAATGAAATGTGAGGCAGAATTTCACTAATGACAGATTTGTTGCCAATTACTATTGTGAACTGGCAAGTGAATAAATATGCTCAAAGACCAGGACTATACATCAGAAGGTGCAGTTTGTTCATTTATTTTGACAGCTGCAATGGTGTTTTAATTATTAGGTTGTGCACTCAAGTACCAACTTGATGAGTGGTATAAACACGCATCAACATGGTACATGAGTGCCATAAATTGATAGAGAAAACTAAAATGTCTATTATAGTTTGACATTTGGATCATGGATCAAGTGATTATGAAGATTTTTTTGTTGTTGTTTTCTTAAAATGAGGCCATTTCTACTTGCCCTTAATGTTATCAAAATTTATTTATAGTATGTTTACATTGATGGGGCTGCAGGAATCAATGCAGCAGGATCAATTGAGCGGGTGGTGGAGACCTTCTCAATTGAGTCCAAAAGTGTTCGCTGGTCAATGCCATAAATAACCCTTTCCACCCTCCGAAAAGAGTAAGGCTGCATCAAGTGGAGGGCATCTCCTTCGACACAATGCAGTGGAGATGCTGTGGTATGGCAATGTAAGTAAATTGACAAAAGAAATGTAAGCTACATTACACAGCTTGCGTATCTCCTGTTGCCATTGGTGGCAGTGTAGCCCAGGCCTGAGAACATTCAATATGTGGCTGCCTTGATCAAAGTTGAGATGTATGATGCAGGTTCTGTGTATTAGCTATAGCATACTTCCGACTTTGTTAAGTCGATTTAACAAGGTCGACTTCAAGTCGACTTAAAGTCAACCTAACGTCTATCTTGTTAAGTCGACCTAACAGAGTGGTAATACTTTAAGTCAACTTAATAAGGTCGACTTAGCACTAATCCCCATCCACACTGGCTTTAAGTTGACTTAAGAAGTCGACTTGACGCTTAAGTTGACCTCAGAGGTCAACCCTATGGATGTGTCTACACTAGCAACTTAGGTCAACTTAAGAACGCTTAAGTTGACTTACACAAAGCCACATCCACATTGGGCTTTTATTAAGTAAACTTAAGTGCTTCCTTAAGCCTACTTGTAACACTACCATTGTGTTTTCCTGCAATGTATTTTTAAAGATTAGATTTGGGTCATATATTTTACAAAATGGCTTGGCCTTTTCAGGCCTAGCATGATTCTTATTGTCTTTAATTCTCCTGGCCATCAACGTCTCATTGTACCCTCTCTTTCCCTTATCAATTATCTGCAATTTCTAGATTACTTCCCCTTTCTTCCTTTTTAAAAATCTTTTGTATCTTCCTTTACTTCCTCTTTAAACCAGATTTTTTTTAAACTAATACAGACTTCTTCCTCAATTTGGCTTTCACATAATTGAATAAAGTGCTCTTAAACAATTCCTAGCTACAATTCACATTTTTTTCTCATTAAATTCTTACACCCCATTGTATTTGTCTCAAAATTGTTTTCAGTCTTTAGAAGTTAGCCCTTTTAAAAGCACCAATTGCCTATCTTGCTGGTCTGGACTTTTTTCATATTATAAATGTGATCAAGTCAAGATCTCTTGAATCTAAGCTATTGTTTATTTTCAGTTCTGTGATCAGTTCTCTATATCTTTCTAGTTGAGGTCTAATGTAGAATTTTCCTATGTTGACTGCAACATTTTTTGAGTTAGGATATTGTCATCTATACTACTTGGAAATTCCAAGGATATTTTAGCACTGGACCTCCAGTATATGTTGTTCACACTGTAGGCCTCCATGATCAGCTGACTTTTTATCCTGTGTATTAGAGTTATGTGCATAAGGAGTTGACCATCCTGTTCTCTAATGTGATTTGAGAATCTGTATCAGACACCAATTGATAGCCCATTTAGTGCTTTATCAGTTAAGACATTGATCCAAAAACATTCTGGACCCCTTCCTTCCAAAATGCTCCTCATCAGTTACGCATAGTACTTCTATGTCATAAGGTTAACTGTGGACCTGGACACCAAGAAACATTATTACGACTTTGGAATTATGTTCCTGTCCTGTTCACTTTACATTCTGCTTATTGTGAAGTCTATAAGACTGTGTATAGATGTCAGTTTTAATGACCTCTTATTACAACTTCAGTACTAATACACCCTTTTCTTTGTAATGAATTGGTCTTGTTCTCTTTGATATGTATATATTTTAAAAGAATAATTACCTGCAATTGTATTGTAGCAGTTCTTTCCACTGCAGGGCCATTATTGGTGTGCTAATTTAAATGAAACTGGCTGGTTTAGCCTTTTGTTCATATCCACGTTTCTTTTAAAAATGTAATGTGAGCCTTCAGAAGTAAAAATAGGAAGCCTAGTATTTGTATAAAAAATTATCAAGGAAAGTTTCCCACATTACTTGGACAGTAAGTACAAGAATTCAGCAGTTGAAAAGTGAACACTTTTTGGTAGGTACCTAAAGTGTATTGATCACTAGAGAAGAAAACTGGATTGATTAGCTCATAGAACAGGTTTTCTAGGAATTATTTTTGAAGAACAATGTTATTATTAGTAATACACAAGTAATATGTCATCCATGACAAATGTACATGACAAGCCTCTCTTGTGGCCAGAGATGACTTGTAACTATTTTTCTTTTGCTTCTTCCATCAACTTAACAAAAATATTATGGTGAGTACTTGAAGACAGCCAAAGAGGAGGGGGAGGAAAAAAATTTAAGGTCAGGATTCTTCTCAGAAAAGAAGTACAAAGTTTTTTTTGCAGAAAAAGGTCTCCCTGATCCAACACAAATAAAATCTATGCACACAGCCAACACGTTTTTTTCCACAAGATAGAATGTAATGTTAGATTTGGGGGGAGGGGGATATTGGGAGTCAGGTAGTTTGTGTATGTTGGCCAAGCAGTTTCTTATATAAACATTGAGATTTCCAGCAGAGAACATTGCCTGTGGTTAAGATTTTTAATGGCCATTAATTGAATTTTGAACATGGTGTTTTCTAATGATGGATAGGAGATTGTGGCCCAAGGGTGGGGAAATGACCCTCCTTCGGCTCTAGAACCAACTCAGATTGAACATTTTAAATTTTTGAAATGTCCAAGTAAGGTTTTTTTCCCCTAGTTTCCAGGCTCCATCTGCAGCTGGCAATGGAAGTGTGGTTTTCACAAGACTTCTAGCTCAGTTCTGCACCTGGGAAATGACAGTGCTGTGGTTCTCATATTGTGACCTGTGGATTATTATTGATTTGAGGACTGTTTGCTGGCATGGCATATAATGCTGGCCCAGTTGCCTTGCTTCCAGCTGTTCTGTTTGCATCCAGACCCTCCTCTTTGAAAGAAAAAAGCTCTATGTCTGTACAAGTTGGCTACATATCTAGAAAAGGAGTAATAGCCCTAGCTGTCTGTCCTGAAGGCCATGGCTGTTCTGCAGAAAGAACTGTAGTAAGTGTTGCTCTCAATGGAACAGTAAATCATTGCGTAGTTCTCTAATATTATCTTCCCATGTAGATAATGAATCTAATGGTTACAGAGCTACTTGACATATGAGTGGATGTTGCACAGGAAACCCTAGTAAGATGTTGCTCAAATTGTGAAAAAAAAACCCCAAAACCTACTTTAGGGTAAGCATCAGAATACAACCTGAACTATGAACTTTTTGGAAGTTTGCTCATTTCTCTTTATGAGATGCCTGCAGATGCAATGGGTCTGCATTCACGCAGATCAGATTGCATATTTACTTGTTTGTATGGAACCTAGCATGGCAGGATCCTGTATCTGATTGAGGCTAGTGTCACATAAGCATTAATACTACATTGTACACTGGATTTCTATTGAGACCTTTTTCAAAGGTAGTTCTCATAATTTTTATAACTGACTCTCTTACTTATTGCATGTTCTACTACAGTTGTGTCATGCCCAGGATACTAGAGAGAAGGTGGGTGGGGTAACTTCTTCTTACTGGACCAACTGGACAAGCTTTCAAACTACAAGAGCTTTTGAGCCTTTTGTATCCTAAATGGAAGAAGCCAGCATTTAAACATGCCATTTCAATACTGTTTTTGGAGACTGTACTCACTCCATAGTTACTTTGTTTAATATTTAACATTACTTATATGAAAATCAATGGACAATATACAAAAGGAATTTCCATATTTGAGATAGTTACCCCACTTCTTTTTGCCCTGTTAGCATGTCTGATTTCCAGCAGGTCCGATTACTTGAGATGTCTAGCTTCAGGATCTCTATTCATATATCTGAACTACGAAACTTTCAGTCTCAATATTTTCATTTGGAATAAATGAAATGAATTTTCTGTGGTATTTTGACAAGGTTTGTTATTTGGGGGCCAAATACATCTCTGTGGGCCTGGTCTCTAGGCTCTGGTCCACACTTGCCACAGATTTCAGCAGCAGTCCACAGGAGATACACAAGCTAAGTACAGTAACTCCTGTTTCTCTGATCAACTTCCTAACATCTACTTACCATGGCATCCCCACTGAGCTGTGTTGATGGGGAAATGCCTTTCAGTCAATGCAGTGCTACCTTACGTGCTGGGGTGGTCTTAATAGAACAACCTC
This sequence comes from Pelusios castaneus, assembly GCA_007922175.1. Taxonomy (NCBI): domain Eukaryota; kingdom Metazoa; phylum Chordata; order Testudines; family Pelomedusidae; genus Pelusios; species Pelusios castaneus. The sequence goes on along the minus strand of ML685886.1, from coordinate 1,595,239 downwards.
CAGCTACTTCCAGGTTCAATTCAGCATGATTTTAGTGATGCTTAATGGAACTCACAAAATCAATCCTACACTGTCAGAGGTGCCACCAGCAGCATCTACATGTCCTAGAATGGATTTACTATTATCATGGTGTTGAAATTGTGCCTGGCTTATAGCTGTAGCTCAACAAAAAAGGCACAGTTTAGTTTAGGAGCTTTCAGTAAAAGCTATATTTAATAAGACCACTGTTTAAAAGGTTAAAGATAGTGTGATTTTTGCTATTATAAGTAGAGCTGCATGAGACTGGCTTTTTAAGTGATCTCACAGGGATCTCAAATGGTCTTGTCATGCCTTTATCTTGTATTCATTCTCCTGTGAGGTCTAGAATAGAATCGCTAAAAGGGGATTTCTGTAGTATGTCTATAATTCAGTTTGCCCCCTGTGGGCTAATGCTCCCTGACACCTCAAGGATCATCTTCCTGAATCAAAACCTTAGAGGCAGCGTGAGATCATGTGAGTTACTAGAAGCAACCCTACACTTCTGTGAGCTTTTCTGATCATACTCAGTCAAGTACTTCCTCTATCTACAATAATCTCGCAGAATGGAAGCTTCAGAGGATTTTTTCTTTTCCCTACAAAGATTACATTTTCAGAGCAGTGGGGCCTGATTCTGCTCTTGCTTACATGATTAAGTTGCCAGATACCCACTTTTCAACCAGAACATCATGTTGAAAAGGGAACTTGGCAGTGTCTAACCAGCCATCTCCCTCATGCCCTGATTGCCCTGGCCCTAGCCCCTCACTATGAGGACCAATCCCACCCCTCTGCAGTCCCTTGCTCCAGGATCTGGGGACTGACCCACTACTATCCGTTTGTCCCAGACCTGTCCCCTCACTACAGGGACTGCCAGCTGCTGTGTCTTAATTGTTCTGGCTCTGGCCCCTTGTTCTGGGGTCCAAACCCCACCATGCCTCAATTACCCTGTACCTGGCTCTTGCTATGCAGACCTGGCCGAACCCTTTGCTCTGGGTTCCAGGAAGCAAACCCTACCATGCCCCAATTGCCCTTGTCCCTTGCTATGAGGACTTATCCTTCCCCAGCTCTTTGCTCTGGGACTGGCTCTGGCTATGCCCTGATTAGGCGGGCTCTGCAGTTGGCAGGTCAGTCCCAGGGATGGCAAGTGAGTGATGGTGGGTGGGGGTGCAGAGAAAGGCATGGGGGGAGGGAGAGAGGTGGGACAGGGCAGGGATGTTGGGTTTTCAGAAATTGGAAAGCTGGCAACCCCAGACTGAGCAGCAATTCTAATCAAGCCACTTTGTGGAACTTTGCTAATTTAATGGCCATGCAAATTTGAGGGTACATCTACACTGCAGTTGGGAGCTTGGGTTCCCAGCTTGGGTAGCCAGAAATTTACTAGCTCAGCTCAGGTTAGTACACTAAAAATAGCAGTGTGGACATATCAGAATGGGCAGCAGCATGGGCTAGCTACCCAAATATGAACCCAGAGTGTAGGGTGGGTTCATACTGCTGCATATCCCATGGCCTCCATGGAAGTGTAGACATTAACTTGAGCATTTTGAAGCCTAAGGACATCTTTTATAAGCCATACGGCTGTCAGCATCCATGTCTAGGCAATACTCTTCTTCTGGAGGCAAGGCATGGTGCAGAAGCTGAGTTATGCTGCTAAGTAAAGGGAGCTGTTCCTGGCTATTTGTAACCCCTCACAGGGGTGTAGCCAGCCCTTGCTTTCTGGCCAGACCCCTTACTCTTCAGGGTGGGCCTAGGTAGGCCTGCTTCTAGTCATATGACCAGAAGTTTCCTGCTGACACTCCAGTTGCCTAGCAACTGGAGTGTCAGGAGAAGGAGGGAGGGCGAGAGGCAGCCTGGCCCCTGATCTGGGGCTGGAGCCACAGGTGGAGGAACTGCCACCCCTGCCCATCTGTCCATGGCTGCTCCTCCGCCCACAGCGCTGCTGCCATGACAGCTGCTCATCACCCCTGCAAACCCATGGCCGCTCCTCCACCACGAGAGCAAGCTCGCGCCACTACCAGGTGCTGCAGTGGGTGGGCCTGCTAGCCAACTGGCTTGGCACGTGCCCACCCAGGCCTGCCCATAGCTAAGCCCCTGCTCCCTCATATCTACCTCTCTACAAAGTGAAGATGCATCAGAGAGCAGCTGCTATGAAGTTTGGCTTCTTCCCAACGTGGCCTTTCCAAAGGCCACAGAGCTGTGGAATGTCAGTCACACATGACTGAGGCATTGGGCTCTCTAGGAAGAATGGGGATGGGCATATGCTACAGGCAACCCGGTAGTATTGCTCCTGACTCTCCATCCCTCCACTCAGGTATGCTCCCTTCCACCCTGGTGGGGGAGCAGTCAGGCTCTTGCATGGTGTGGAACAGTAGTGCAGCCCTTACTTGGAGCAGTTTGGGACATGTTGTTATTCATAGCACCAATGGTCTTGAATAAAGATCTCTCACATTATATCCTTCCAAGGCTATGCCCCTGAAAACATGTCTGGAGTGCTTTCTCCTCATCTTGAATGTTCACCTACTCAATTCATCTTGGCTGTACCTCCACATCTTTGATCTGTCTCCATTAGAATATAACCATAGCACTTCTGTGAATGCCGTAAGCACTCATTTTAGGGCTTATCCATTTATGTCAGTTCATCTTTCACCATCTGAATAGAGCTGATCAGGAATTTTTTGGCCATGTGGTGTTTGGTTGTGTGTGTGTTTTTGTTTTCAGGGTGGGGAGGTGTCAGAAAATGCCCGTTAGTTAAAACCTAATTTTTTTCATAGGAATACGGACTTTGATTAATTCTCCATTAAAGAAAACAGATCAGGAAGAAAAAGTTTTGAATTGTTGAACCATCCTGCTTTGAGATTTTGAAATGAGAAGATATTTTTAAAGTTCAAAATGATTTTTTTTTTCATTTTGAAATTTAAGGGCTTTTATAGCATAACATAAAGAAGCTGAAATTGAACTAAATGTTCTGAAATTATAAAAAGTGATATATTTGATTGACCCAATCCAGATTATTTTTTTAAATTTCCAGTTTATGGAAAATGTTTAGATTTTAACTTCTTGTCTCGATTCATAAGAAGTCATTTTAAAACTCAGTTTTCCCATCTCATGAGACTATTTCCTGTCCAGCTGAAAATTTACCCTTATATTTTTGTGTCAGAGTAATTTTTTTCTAAACCATTAGATTCAGCTCTATTGTTATGTGCTTTTAACTTTATATATCAATAATGAAGTATAAATTAATCTAATTCTTTGCACAGCATTGTGAATGCCTAGTCTCTGTTTGATATACATGCAGCATGAGAATGCAGCTTAAAAAACAGTGTTGCAAAGTTTAGTTTCTTGGAAGTTGTTTTTAAATCCATTTAACTTCTGCTGTAATATTACAGAACTTCTCATTGAAGGGACTATCTCCTGACAGTTAACAATTGTCTATCAATTGGAATGTAATCGGATATGCCCTGTTAGGTTCATAACGTGAATTAGGAATCATTGCCATTAATGAACATTTAATTGCAGTACCTTCTGCAACTAGATGGCATATTAAATATGAATCATGACAAATGTTTTCTATAAGTATTCCTGATCAAGGAAAAGTTGGTTTTTTCACTACTTAAACTTCATTCCATGCCTTGACATGACAAGTGAAGCAGGTCATTTATTCTGTGCTCCTCTGGTGATGGAAAGGGAGACAATTGCAGTTTCACAGGAGTGATAGAAACAATCTAAAAATATTTACTTTTATTAACTCCTCAATAGCAGTGGTCATAGTGTTTCCTAGCGCATCAAAACGGGGAGCGGGAGGGGGCGAGAAGAGAAAGGACCCCTGCCACTAGGAAGTTTAATATTAAAGTTGAAGGTAATTTTATGAAGGAATTGTATTTCCACATGTTTTTTTTTAGAGGATTCTAACCTTAACATTTCATTGTATATATCTCATTTTAAAAGGATTGGTCTGAATGTGTACTTATTCTTGAGATATTTTGGATTAACTTCTCTACACTGTAAATCAACTGACCAACCCCTTCAAAGAGACAGTATTCAGTGGACTGGGCATGGAATTGGGGGGCAGGAGACCTTTAGATTCTACACCTTGCTCTTAGTGATGTGCAGCAATCGGAAACAAGTCACTTCATCTCTTTGGCTATGTCTACACTTGCAAGTTAGGTCAACTTAAGGAGGCTTAAGTCGACCTAACTTAGTCCCTGTCCACACCAGGCTTTCATTAAGTTGACTTAAGGGCTTCCTTAAGTTGACTTAATAAAAACCACCATTTAGGTCAACTTAACGACTAAGTCGATTTGTTAAGTTGACTTAAAACCAGTGTGGACATACTAGGTTGACTGAGTTCCCTAAGTCGACCTAGGGCTGGGGACAAGGGAGCTGTGGCTCCCCAGGACAGGGGAGACATGGCTCCCTTCTTGCCGGGAATCCTCGGGTTTCTGGCAAGAGGGCAGCTGCAGCTGCCTTTTTGTTAGGACATCCACAGGTCCCAGGGAGAGGGACCCTCTCCCTTCTGCCAGGGAGTCCCCGGGGCTGGGAGCTATGGCTCTCCATCGACTTCAGAGTCTAGTGTAGACTCTGTAAGTTGACTTAAGAAGGTCGACTTTATGTTGACTTAAGTCGACCTTGTTAAGTTGACTTAACAGAGTTGACTTAGCATTTTAGGTGTAGACATATCCTTTGTGTCTCAGTTCCCCACCTAGTGAAACAGGATGGTGGTGTTTCCTTTCTGTCCCCCGGCCTTTGTATGTCTTGTCTATAGAGCTGGACAAAAACTTTTTGTCCAATCATTAAATTGACCAAAAGATGGCCGAATTGAAACTTTTCATGAAAATTTCCTGGGTTTTTGGTGATTTTTTTTTCATTTTTTTTTAAATGGGAAAAATCAAAATTCTTCCACTCCTTTCTTTCTCTTTTCCAGTGGAAAAGGAGGGAAGGGAGAACAAACATTGGGGTGGGTGGGGCTATTATTTTATAGCTATTGTTTTGCTTCTTTTAAAATCTGAAATTCCACAAAGTGATGGCCCATTGCTTGTCATGTGATCTCCCTAGGTGAATTTTCAATAATGCAGTTTAGAACACAGGACTTCTGAATCCAGAAGGCTCAGCTTTATTGTCTGAGATAACTCAGGTTTGTTAGCTCAAAACCAGCAGCAGACTCACATCTGTGCAATCCAGCCACTAACCTGGGACAGGGAGCCACATTTGTGTAAACAGGGGTTACTTTAGAATTCATGTATCTTGTGAAAAGGAGCAGTTTTGTAAGGGAACTGTTTCTCAGCTAGACAATCATGGGCAGGGTCAAAACATTACTCAGGATTTTTCTATGTTTAACTCTGCAGAAAAGACTAAAAGTAAATAGATGAATTGACTATGCATTTAAGACCAATTCTGCATTGCAGCCAATGGGAAATTTTTTGCCATTAACTTAAGCAGAGCAGGTTGTCAACCTATGATTAGAATACTAAGTATATGTTATATAATGAGTCACCAAATGCAGAGCTTTTTAGAGAATGTATACGTCTTTGGTCAAGCCAATGAGGAGGGAAGGGGGATCTCAGCCCAAAACCCCATGTTTACTTTTTCCTATCTTTCACAAAAAATGTAAAGCAATGATGATCATGACTTGAAAACATCTTTTTATTCAGAAAATGGAACAATTTGCTTGCAAAAATGGTAAATCTTAACTCTGAGCAAACATATGAAGCATTATGATTTGGATGCAATTTTAGCCTGCCACCCTTTCCTAGCAGAAACGATGAAGTCCCAGCCATGTGAACCTGTGGAGTGTGGCTCACCTACAAAAAATCCAAGGTTTATGGTAGTTAGGTTCATTTACTAATATAATGTATTGCTACACTAATCAGAATTGTGGGTCTAGTGGCTGTGAACTAGTTTGAGAATGTCCTCTGCAATCATCATCAAGAAATTTTCTGTTCTGTTAGTGGAATGTCCTACTTTGGTACTAGACACAAATACAGTCAACATTTAGAGAAAAGACAAGACTCAGGAGGATCTAACAAACAGAACTTCATTACAGACTGAGCCTACCTAGCTTGGATGCCAGCTAGAACCAACTGCCTTTGCCCCTGTTGCATGCCACTACCAATGCTCTTAGAGGCACTACCCAATACAGTTGTTACATCAGTGTGACATTATTGATTTATACCAATCTTCAGCTTACCTAACAGAGTGGTGTCTCAGGTTTTAGACTTTACATTCCCCGATAAAGGAATGACATAATTTGAAACAGGCTAGAAACACACACAATTTTATTATATTACAAAATCTAAAAAAGAATATTGCTTCTTAGGTGAAGAAGCCCCTCTTACTGCTTACTTTTACATACAGACCCTTCTAGAGATGATAAAATAGTGGAGCTGCTCTGGGACCACTGCTCATTCCATAGGTACTTACTTATATAACCCACTACTAAATGACAACAGAGTCCTGTGGCACTTTTAAAGACTAACAGATTTATTTATCGCATGAGTTTCAAACGGCTGTATTCAGTGTTAGTAATAAATCTGTTAGTCTTTAAAAGTGCCACAGGACTCTGTTGTCTTCCTACAATAGACTAACACGGCTACCCCTTTGGAATTTCACTACTAAATGAGTTATGGGTTTCCTTCTCTGTGCCAATCCACAGAGGATAAAACCCTAGTCTTGGCTCTGTAGTTTAAGCTATAACACCTCATGATTTTAGCTCTGGGAGACTATGATTCTATCCCCAGTGTATCAACTGTAACACTTTGCTCTATACATGTACATAGTTGTTGAACTTATTTTTTACATTATTTAAATTGCTTCGTTAATTGTTATTCATTTGAAAATTTGGCCATGGTGTGAAAGGGTTTCGCTGATTCGTCCACATCTTCTTAACCCATTGGCTAGATTTGATGCAATATATTCTCAGTATCATAATTAAATGAACAATGATACAAATACCATCATCTTTCCATCTGCCCTACTCATATACAGGTGCATCAAACCTCCACTCAAATGTGAGGCTCTGTCCACTCTGATGGTGGTAGTCCACATATAGAGGTGGCTGAGGGTGCAGCAGCCATGGCTAACAGAATAGAGTCTTAATATCAAGTTGCAGCAAGATACGCGCTTTAAGATCCAGAGATCCCAGTTCCCAGTGCCAATAACCCTTTGTTTGGGCCATGGTTTATTTCTCATGTATTTCTGAAAAAAGTCGATATAGTCGTCCTCATTCCCATACTAATGGCTTTCTGATGTCTCTTTGATTATATCACTTTAGGCTCTATTATAATAATACACAGAAGCTTTGTTTTAATTCAGGAGTTTATGCCAAGGAGGCATGCTGGGTTTTTGGCTGGGGGAGGGAGGAGTTGCTTCTTTTGTTGTTGTTGTTTTCCTCTCTTATAGTGCTTGTCTTTGAAGAATGGGTAAAAACATTGCAGATAATCAAATAAAATCTTACCCTGTGTACTGCAGGAAAAAAAATCCAGTCACTTTCACAGAGGCAAAATTCTAAGGATTCATCTATTAATATGAAGGTTAGCACTTTATTACGTTAGTCCTCAATTAAAATTTTGAGGAAACAATTTGATATAGGGGAATATGGGTAGATTTTGAAGCCTGCCCTGTGGAAGGCATCTCCACAGCTGACCCAGCTCCCCTGCCCCCCAGCCATGCTCCTTCACCTCCTGGGCCCAGTCTGGCTCCTCCTGCTGAAGCTGAATCCTGCAGCTGCTGGTGACTCTGGGTCCTTGGCCATGGCCGGATTCTGCTGCCAGCAGCAGCCTTGGGTCCTGACTGGGGCCAGATCTGTCTCCTGCTACCAGCGGTGGCTCCGGGTCCCCAAATGGGGTCAGGGCCGGAACCTGCCGCTACCAACAACCCTGGGTCCCCGTCCTGGGCCAAGGCTGGATCCTGCCACCACAGGCAGCCCTGGGTCCCCAGTCGGAGCTGTGTCCTGCTGCCAGCAGTGGCCTCAGGTCCTAGCTGAGGCCAGATCTTGCCGCTGGGAGTGGCCCCAGGAAGGATCCCATCAGCCCTGGGTCCTGCCCAGGGCCAGATGCTACCGTCACTGCCTCCTGCCTCAGCAGGGAGGGAGGAGGCAGAAAGCAGCCAATCAGGGAAGGCAATACCTCGCTGTGCCTTCCCTCTTGGGGAAGTTGTATTTTCTCCTCTAATGGTGTAAAATAAATGAAAGGAAACCCACAGGAGGCCAGAATACATTCAGTGGTCCCTTCTGGCTTCAAAAGCTAAGTCTGTAAATAAGTAAGAGCTATCACAATGAATCAATAACTTGGACAAATAAAAATATGTGTACACCAAATAACGTTCTACTAGTATCTGCTTTACTTGAAACCCTCAGTCTAACTTCTTTGATTTGTTGTTCCAGTCAGATTCTAAATCTGTGAGCTAAATTGTCGCTATTCATAAGTAAACCACACAAAAAAGTACATAGGAGTACGGTCTTCCTTTTGCACAGACACATTAAGGATGACTGCATCACAGTCCAGGGTTATGGGGAAATGCAGGGAATGTGTGCCAGAGGAAGTAGACAGAGCCCCAGTTCTTCCTCTTCCTGCAGAAAGGAGGAATGTAGCACAGTGCCCCTCAGTATTCTGGGCTGCACTAAGGTCTGCCTAGCCCCATGTGTTTATAATTTCATTGCTTACTTCTACAGAAGTGATGTGTGGCATTACAATTCGAGCATTGATTTTCAGTGGCAATCAGTGATACAGCAGGCAGAATTGTAGGAATGTTTTTATTAAGCATTCTTGGTGGTCAGCACTCCATACTGAAGCTCTGGAATTTGAGTGCAAGCAAGTCTGTATCACACTTGCATTCTAAAGCTCCTGGAGCAACACCAGGCTGGATCCCTCCTGAAACCTGACCTCTTTTTATGTACATATACCCAGGTCTGCTCATCATACTGCAATGGCCACTTTGTTGAATTATATGGTAAGAGGCCAAGATGGTCTCCACACTCAAGAGCTTTTATAGTTAAAGCTATTGAAACTGCCAAGAGATCAATTCACTGATGGTGCTGTTAGAGGTTACTGAGTTTCTGTCTCTGTGATGGTCTGAGTCTTCAATGCAGGCCTGGGAGTATCCTTGGCTATGTCTACACTTACTTGTAAAGTTATGTCGACTCTATTAAGTCGACTTAACAAAGTCAACTTTAAGTCGACTTAACAGAGTGGCTACACTTTAAGTCAACTTAAGTCGACCTTGTTAAGTCAACTTAACAGTAGACATAGCCGTCCACACTGGCTTTAAGTCGACTTAATAAGGTCGACTTAGTGTTATTCTCCATCCACACTGGCTTTAAGTCAACTTAAGAAGTCAATTTAAGGCTTAAGTCAACCTTCAGAGGTGGTGTTATTAAGTCGACTTAAAGAAGTGCTTAAGTCAACTTAATAAAAGCCCAGTGTGGATGCGGCTTTGTGTAGTCAACTTAAGCATCCTTAAGTCGACCTAAGTTGCCCGTGTAGACACACCCCTAGATAGCTGCCACATCGAGGCCACCACCCAAAAGCTGTTGAAAGCTGTTGAGTTTACTGACTACTAGGCCTATAGCTCCACCCAAGACACTACACATGAGCGTTCTGACTGGAGGATTGCCCAGCTCCACTGATTGGTCCAACTGTACTATTTAAGCAAGAAAGAGGCAAACAGGACATTTGTTTGAGCAGCAAGTTTGTTTTCTGTTATGGTTGCCACCTACACCGAACACTGTTCATGCTATGTTCTCACTATTCTTGATCCTTGCCTTAACTCATGCCCTTACACCTCACCTCCAATCCTTAGTGACTTGTCGTGGCTCTAGGGTCCCTGGTCTCTGACTTCTGATCCTGAGTCTGGCTTGACCCTTGGCTCTGGCATTTGACATTTGACCTCTGGTTCTGAGGCTGGCTTGACTCCTGGCTCTCATAACTGGCAACTAAGTCTGGTGCTGTGCCTTGGCTTTGTTCCCCAGTCAGTACACATACTCTGCCCATTGAACCTGACTCCCTACATCCTAGACCTTAACAATCTCATGCAACAATATCCAGAGGGGTAGCCATGTTAGTCTGTGTACAGCAAAAATGAGAGTCCTGTGGAACCTTAAAGACTAATACATTTCTTCTGGCATAAGCTTTCGTGGGCTCCAACCCACTTCGTCAGATGCATGAAATGGAAACTTCTCAACTGCAGTTTACACTTTATGAATCTGATGAAGTGGGTTGGAGCCCACGAAAGCTTATGCCCGAAGAAATGTGTTAGTCTTTAAGGTGCCACAGGACTCTTGTTGTTTTTGCAGTCTCATGAAAAGGATTTTTGGCTGATTTTTTTTTCCCAAAAGAAAGAATTTTTTTTTTGCAAATGTATTTCAACCTTGTCAAGCTGTGAGAATAGGAACAAGACTTTCAATGAAGTTTTTAATCAAAATCATTATCAGAATGATCATTTTATTGAAGACCTTGTTTTCTGTAAGAACTTGGCTTTCTGTAAATGAAAACTTTCAGAAACTACTTCTGTAAGGTTTTGTTTTGAAAAATCACTATTTTGTCCATGTTTTGTCTGGTCCTAACCATTTGAGGGATTATGTCCACAAAGTTAGTGCCTTTTGCTGGCTGAGACTTCCCTGGCTCTCAGTGGCATGAGCACATCCATTTGGCCATGCTTACTCCCCAGCCAGTATTGTCTTCTTCTGAACTTCTCCAGTCTAGCTGCAGTGTTGCCTTGTGAAGAGACATTACCTGTGTTTTGCATCTCAGCTGTTCATTCTGGACCAACTTATCACCATGGAATAGAGGTCTGAATATAGCCCTTAATATCAAAAGGATTTTATGACTACAGACAGAGCATGGGTGTTCTTTTTAAAATAAAGTCCATTTTTTTTCTGATATTGCTCGTGTTTAGAGCAGTGTTTTTAACCGGGGTTCCGCAGAACCCTAGGGTTCCCTAAGGAGAACCTTAGGGTTCCATGAGATCTCCCGCCCGGGAGCCAGGGTCTTTTAAATCTCCCTCTCTGCTCAGCCCAGCCACAAGGACTGTGCAGGGTGGGAACTGGGAAGACCCTGCAGCAGATGCTGCTGGCTGGATCAGGCCATCGGCTCCAGGTTTGCCACTGCCACTGCCCCTGAGCCGGGCAGATTGGGTTGCCGCAACAGCCACTGCCCAATCCAGGCAGTCCCAACAACCCCGGAGCCAGTGGCCTGATCCGGCTGTCCGAGGGAGTCGGCAGCAGCCTGATAAAGGCAGCCATGGGAACCACCAGCGGCCGCAGCTGCCTGATCTGGGTGGCCCCAGGAGGCGGTGGCAGCAGAGCACGGGGCCAGCAGTGTGGCCTGATTTGGCCATGCTGCCGGCTGCTGTGCTCCGCCACCACAGGCTGGTCCCGGGCCTGTGCTGTCGGGGTTAAAGTAAGGGGGAGGGGGTGAAGAGGGCATGGGGACAAGGAGACTGGGTAGGGGCCGGTGGAGGCTGGGTAGTGGTGGTGGGGACTATGGACGGCCGAAGTGGAGGCTGGGGAGGGATGGATGGAGTTAGAGGCCTGGGGAGGGGTGAAGGGGGCATGGGGACACAAAGACTGGGTAGGGGCCAGTGGGAGCTGGTAGTGGTGGAGGGGACTATGAACAGCTGGAGGGGGGAGTGGATGGGGGCTGGGTAGTGGTGGAGAGGTATGGACGGCTGGAAGGGGGATTGGGTGGGAGGGCTGGGGAGGGATGGAGGAGGTTGGGGATCTGGAGTGGAGGCTAGGGGTGGAGGGACCTGGGAAGGTGTGGAGGGGGCTGGGGGGGCTGAATGGGGCTGCAGTGAAGATGGGGGAGCTGAGGGGTTAGGAGGGCTGGAGTGGGATCTTGAGGGCAGGGAGCTTAGGGAATAGCGATGGGAGCTGAGGAGAACATGGGGAAAGAAGTGTCTACTGTGAGCACTAGTGAAGTACATCCCAGTGGGAATCCTCCTCAGTTTTCTTTCCTTTTCCTTTCCTTTTCCCTTTATCAAATATAAGGTACCAGGCAACCTAACTCTTTCCCCACAGGACTTGTTATATGAATAATGGCCTGTCAGATAACAAACCAAAATAATTCTGTGGGGAAAGAGTTGGGTTGCCTGGGGCCTCATATTTGATGAAAAGAAAAGAAAAGAAAAGAAAAGAAAAGAAAAGAAAAGAAAAGAAAAGAGGAAGATTTCCACTGGGATGTACTTCACTATTGCCCACATCAGACCCTTCTTTCACCATGTTCTCCAGGGCTTCTTTCTTTCTTTCTTTCTTTCTTTCTTTCTTTCTTTCTTTCTTTTTGCCAGCCATCCCACCCCTCCCCTCTCTTGTCACCAGGGCCTTTGTCCCCATGCTCTCCCCACCCCTGCCCTTTTTTGCCCTACCACCCCTTTTCTTCTTTGTCCCTCTTCTTTGATGAGACATAATGTCACGTAAGCATAAAATACATTTAAAATATCAATACAAACAATTTTAAATAACAACTTTTATTAATTTTTCATTGTTCTATATTTTTCAATAATTTCTGTTGCCTGAGTTTGCACAAAAAAAATATTGTTTATCTTTATAACTTCACAATGTATAATTGTTTATTATGTGGTTTTGTTGTGAGAGAGATCATAACAAAAAGTCTAGGGTTCCGTGAATTTATTTGTTGCCTTACGGGGTTCCACAGCCCAAAAAAGGTTGAAAACCACTGGTTTAGAGGATGAATCCAACTTTTACCTTGTGTAAAATGGTATTTCACACCATGTGCTGGATGTAGGTAATACAGTGATACTAAAATTGCCATGATTATCATGCTTCTGACTTTTATATATAATTATTTTAAAATAATAACAAGATTTCCATTTCCAGTCTCGGTATATATATGGATACACTAAATTGTTTACCTGAGATACAAAAAATCCTGGTAAAGAAACTCCCTCCAGGCTAGAAGAGAAGAGCTTGCATGCGAACTGTCTGTTATTAGAGCTGGGATTAGAAATATGCCTGAGTGCAGCAGGGAATTCTACCAAGTCACCAACAATTACGGATTCTGGGAGTCAAACGGCTGCAAGAGCAGGAACAGAGCTTGTCTCTGCAATGTTCAGAATGTAATCACTTTACCATACATACACTCATTTGACATGGTCATTTCTTTCTTGGTTTGAGGAGAGAAAGGAAAAAAAATAGGGACTCCAAAAAGAGGGGTTGCTTTAAATACTCCACCAAGGAAGGAATTTAAGAAGGTGGGCCTATTTCATAGCTGGTATAAGTAAATGAAATTCCTCTTAAAGGACATGAGAGTTATGCCTGGTTGTGATAAGTCTAAATTTTGGTCAGGAATTTCAAGTACTATAATTCAGAGTGTGCTCACTCTCTAAATATATCTGGCCTCTAAACTTGGTGTAACAAACCAACATTTTACAAAATCATATAAATTAGTTGGATGCCTGTTCTTGAGTCCTCTTCTGCCTTACATCCATTACATTTATACTATATCTTTCCCATGCCAATGTTGGTACATAGGGTGAACCGGGTTCTTCCATTCCTCTCTATCACTTTCTTCTTCCATCATCTCCATAGCTGTTCTGCCCTCCCTTTTAAGTGTTCTTAAGATTTCTCTTAAGTGCCCTCATTTTCCTACTCCCATTACTTTCCACTTGATGACATCACATGGGAATCTGTGTTATCATCTGCATTAAATGCTCCAAATACGTCCCAGGCAGCATTCGGATTCTGGTGGGGATGAGCTGCTTATTGATGAAGTCTCAGATCTTTGGAAAGGAAGTCTTTCCATCCAAAGCCTAGAATCTTTCATATTCAATAATTTTTGAAGGCATCTGGTTTTCCGTCTAATGTCTTGGTAGATTTCCAGCCTTTGTATCTGTAAATTAATGCTGAGATTATGCTTGAGTTGAACATTCTCAGTTTTGGTCTGATAGTATATATATTTTTATTTCCATGTAGGGTTAAAGATAGTGAATGCCTGCCTTGTATGCTGCATCCCAGTTAGATGAACTGTTTTACTTTCTTGACATTTTTGCTTTGTAATGTGATGTTGTTGCTTGACATCTAGGTTTTAAGGATATTTGTTTTGGTGTAACTGATTTTGTGCCCTGTTTGGCTTGTGGTTTTTACCAGTTTACCAGTCTTTGTAGCTTTCCAGGGTTGTTGCTCAATGGCCAATATAATCAGCAAAGTCTAGATCTTCAAGATGTTTTCCATCTACCCATGCTCTAACAGTGTTTATTTTGCCATTATACGTCTTAATTACCCAGTCTATGGCAGTGCCAAAAGCCAACAGAGATAGAATACATCGCTGTTTCAAACCAACAGTGAAAAACTTTGTATGGTTGTTCATCCTTACAGCACACTTCATATATCTACACATGGCATTAATAATGTTGACAACTTTATCTGAGATTCTATAGGAATATTCCACACTGTCAAATGTCACACCTAAATTTTGAAGATTGATTAAACTGATGATGAGTGGCGACCGGCACTCTCTATCTTTTTTTCCTATATTGTTTCTTATTGTGACTTAAAGATCTCTTGGGCCTTGAATTCTGGTTGTTCTCTAAACTTTGCATCTTTCATCCTGTGTTATATCACACTGAAGAAGACCAGTGAGTAGTGTTAATCCTCTCCAGTTGTTAGTCTGTGATATCACCCTTTTGTCGGAGTCTAAGAATGATTCCATGTTCTCCCCTGCCAGGGAGAAAGTCTCTTTCCCAGACTTCATTAAACAGTTCCGTTAAGGTGTTGGAATCAACTTCTTTTGGCATTTCTGGTATGAAATGGTCTCCTGCTAATTTTGTTGTTTTTCAGACTCTTGATTCCAGCCTGTACTTTTAACACCTGCAAGACAGTGGTCTCTGCTGTCATCTGCTGCTTCATATGCTCTTGCATCTGGGACGGATGACCTGTATCTCAAGCTAATGTTTGTGTGCATATTTTGTATTTGGCCATGTGGCAAATTCCATGTTTCTTTGTATATGTCTTTGAGGGAACAGGGTGCTTAAAACAACTAGTTGGACATCAAGCACAATTTAACAAATTCTTCACCATTTTTCTTGATGTTTCCTAGTCCATGGTTTCCCATTGCTTTTTCCATTCCTTGGTTGTCACGTCCTATTTAAGTTTTAAAATTTCCTATCACAACGAATAAATTGTGTTGTGGTATTCTGTCAGTCACACTCACCCTTATCTTTCAAATAAACAAGGAGTCCTGTGGCACATTTAAAGATTAACATGTTTATTTCTCGCATGGTAGTCTTTAAAGTGCCACTGGAGCCCTTATTTGTTTTGCTGAAATAGACCAACACAGCTACCTCTCTGGAGCTTTATCTTTCTTGCTATGTTCCTTTGTAAGAGCATAGCATTATATGATTTGACATATTTAGGAAGCTGGTTTGGAGTCTGCTGCATTGGTTGATAGCATTGATGCACTGGTCGATAGCCTCCCAGATGATGAGTGATTCTTCCATAAGGTTTGCTTCTGAGCGTATGTTTTGTCATTACAATCTTAATAAATGAGATGTTTCTTCTTGTGCTTGAAGAGCTTCTTATCCACGCCTCTCATTCAGCTCTCATTGGTGCCCAGAATTTCCAGTCCATAGGTGTCCATATCTCTCATGATCTTTATTTGAAATATTGTTCTCACATTCCAGTAATCAACTAGGAGGTGTTTTGTTGCTGCCAGCATCAGATCTTTCAAGGTTCTGGCTCTCACCAGGAACCCTTATGCACCCTGGAGGACTAGAAACTATTTTTTACAGGAATTATAGCCTAGTTCCATTCCTATATCCAGTGAGCTGTGTTGTGGTGTTTGTTTTTTAATAAAGCTAGGTGGTTAGACTTGAGTTTAACCCACTCCTCTTTATCGAGGCTAGGGAATGGTAGCCACATTAAGGTGCAGAATTCTACCTATCCTGCAGAAAAATGGTGTGTTTGCTTATTTTGTAAAACAGGAACTTGGTGTTAATCAGTAGAGTTCATTCTGGAGGACAGGAAGTCCTCTGCTAAACAAGTATGACTTTAAGGATTTAGTAGTATCTATAGCATAACTAACGAAAGTCCTGTGGCACCTTAAAGACTAAAAAATTTCTTCAGGCCTAAGCTTTCATGGGCTGCAACCCACTCATATATAGCATAACTGTAGAGTCTAAGAACTGGTAAAGTCCTCCTGTAGGTGAAGGTCCCAGTGACGCAACATTTTGTTGGAATAGATGGAATAAATTGAGGTGCAGCACTATCTCCTATGGATTGAAAATTTAGTACTCTCCTCTTAATTATGCTTCTTATGGAACAGTGATGTGATGTGATGTGATGAGCAGCAGATGGGAGGATATGTCATTGGATGTACCTGGTAGCTTTTTCATGAATAGGTCATGTAAAGGAAACCTGATTGTGTTCTCTGAAACCACAAATTTGTTATATGTATCTAAATTGCAGAAACTTGAAGCTGGAGGGGTTATAAGAGTTCTGAAGGACAGGTTTAGAATTCAAGATGACCTTGACAGTGAATATGGTCTCCAATATGATGCACTTGTAAAAAAGGCTAATATGATTTGAGTATATATTGACAGGAGTGTCTTATGTCAGGTGCTGAAGGTAATGATCCTGCTTTACTCGGTACTGAGACCTAATCCAGAGTACTTTATTCTGGGTCCCACACTCTAAGAAAGATGTGATCAAATTGGTGAGAGTCCAGAGGAAAACAGCAAAAACAAGTGTTCTAAAGAACCTGACCAGTGAGAAAGGTTAAATAAATTGGACATGTTTATTACTTAGGGCCTGTCTTCATTGATGGCGGTGAATTCGCCACCGTCAGATAAATCTCCCTGATCGACTGAGTGGGTTTGTGAAAACCCCCTCAGCCAATCAGGAAGCCCCTGTAGAAGGAGTAGCGCTGAATCGGAAGGAAGGGGTTTCTCTCCAGCTCAGGCTACTGAAGACAGCGTGGTAAGTAGAAGGTGGGCAATCAGAGGGAGATATGCAAGGTATTTTAGGTACCTTGTGTATCCGAGAAAGATACACAAAGTATTTTAAGCACCTTGCGTATCTCCCTTCAATTGCTTCCAAAACCACGCAGCAGTATAGACCAGCCCTTAGAAAAGAAACCTAATGGAGATCTGATAAGTTTTCACTATATTAGGGTGATGTTTCAAAGAGGGTGGTGACAAATTTGTTCTCTATATCCACTGAAAACAGAACAAAAAGTATTTGGCTTAATATTCAATAAGGATGATTTTCTAATATCAAACCTAACTATAAGGGAGGTTTTGTTATAGCTTCCAAGGGAGACTGTGGAATTCCTGTCATTGGAGGTTTCTTAAACAGATTGATCAAACACCTGTCAGGAATGCTCTAGGTATACTATGTCTTGTCTATTGAGGGCCCCTCTAGTCCAGAAGTGGGCAAACTACAACCCACAATCTGAATGCGAACCACGGGAGCCTTTCATCACACCCTCCAGCAGGGCCTGTCCAGAGCATGGCAGCTACTCCCTCCTCCCAGCTCTACCCTTTCCCCCCCCCACCCCTCTCCCACCATGTGGGCCCAGCAGCAGTTGCTCCATCCTCTCAGCCTCACCCCTTTCCCCATCCCATCCCTCTATGTGGCCCAAGCAGCACCCTCCTGAAAGAAATGTAGAGGCAACTTCCCCACTCCCACACCCATCCTGCCCCTTCCCCATCAGGTGGGCATAGTGGCAGTGCCCTGTGAGGAGCACAGCATATGCTCGCCCTACTCCAAACATGTAGGCATAGTGACACACTGGCCAAGCATAGCGGCCACCCCCCCCCTCATCCCCATCACTTTCCCCACCCCTCTCCCTCTGCATGTAGCCTGCCATACTGTGAATTTGGCCCTCAGGTCAAAAAGTTTGCCCACATCTGCTGTAGCCCTTCAGTTCTAAGATGTTATGTGATTTATTTACTCTTCTGTAAGGCATTTAACTTAGGACCAAATGGCATGCTGATTAATTAGAGAGAGAGAGAGAGAGACTGACCACTATACATAATCAACATGGCATATACTGAGTGGATTAAAACTGTCTAAATGATAGATCTTTCTCATCTGTTGATAGCTACATTCTTCTTAACAAAGAGGCGGGTTAGTGGAGACTTTTGGATATCAGTTATTTGCTATCATGTATGATAACTTGGGCCTGAGACCTGAAGAGAAATTATAAAACCATAGCTCATCAATTTTGCAGGTGACTCAGATTGGTGGAGAGGTAAATAATGACAAGGACAGGTCACTTATACAGAGTTATTCGGTCACTTGGTAAGCTGAATGTAATCAAACATGCAAATAATACAGCTAAATGCAAAGATCTGCATCTAGGAACAAAGAATGTAGGACATGGAGGACTATACTCTGGAAAACAGTGATCCTGGAAAGGACATAGGGATTGCTGGAAGTTAGATAAACAAACAGGTTGTCCCAGAGGCGAATTGGGTCAAACATTACTCTTTATTGCCTGCTCGTTCCTCTCAATGTCTCGAGTGAGTGATGAGGGGCTGCCTTACAATTCTTTTATCCACAACAGTAAGGAAATGCATACATGACTGACAATATTTCATGGACCTTTGTATGGTTCCATTAATTCTTATACAATGAATATTGAGGATTATATGGTACATATAATTATTTCTGTCCCTGTTTACAGGTTTTGCATACATTACTCAGGTGCTTTACTTCCAAACTCACTATTTTCTATAGAATAATAACTTTACATTCCTTAAGAGAACATGGTACCTGGGAGGGAAGGGGAGAAAAGGAGATTAACACTACCTTTCCATTAAGGATCTAAGACGGTATAGTTCTGACTTCATTCCTTACACAGATGGTCAGGATGGAAAGTAAAGAAGGCGAGATAATATACTTCAACTCTAATCCTATACCACTTACAAGGATATATGACAGAGGTGCACAACCTGCGGCCCGCGAGTATGTTCTGTGCAGCCCTCTGGGAGCGGAGCGAGTGGGGGGATCATGTGCCATGACCCTCCCCCCCCATGTTGCATTTGTGGCCCTCAAGTGGCCTTAGAAAATGCAATTTGGCCCTTGGCCAGAAAAGGTTGTGCACCCCTGACATATGACTTGCCTGAAGAGCGACCTCATTACCATGGTGACCTGTGGCTCAGACCTGGCCTGTTCTCTAGTACTAACTTTTTATTCTCCTACAGGGATGATGGTTGGTAACCAACTGAACATGAGTTCCCAGTTCAATGTTGTAGCTAAAAAAGCCAAATGTGGCCTTCGGATATATTAACAAAAGAATAGCAAGAGAAAGCAGGGAAAAGAATTGTTATTACCTTTGCATATGGCATTTGTGTGATCATTAGTGGAATATTGTTTCCTCTTTTGATGCTCACACCTTTAAAAGGATGATGAAGATCAGAGATAGTTCAGAAAAGAACTACAAGAATGATCAAAGTCTGGAAAACATACCTTACAGCTTGAGGTACAGAGTTTGTCTACATGGTGAGTTAATGATTTCCACAAAGGTATGATTTCTAAAGTGTGCTGCTATGTTGTGCATTAATTGGCCCATGTGCATTAAAGGTTCCCTGGTGCATTTTAACTTTGAAACACACAATGGAGCCATTAGTCTGCACCAGTAGGTTCTATGCAGATTAATAAATGTGCAACACATGACTGCACTTTAAAAGTTCCACCTTCTGTAGAGCTTATCACCTCTCCCGCCCATGTAGACAAGGCCTTACACATCTCATCTATATAGCTGACCAAAGAGACAGTTAGGAGGTGACCTGATCATACACCACAGATATAGAGAGAAGCTCACTGGTACATCATGGCTGTTTAATTTACCAAACAAAGGCGAAGTGAAATTCAGTGACTAAAAATTGGAACTAGACAACTTCAAACTGAAAACACAGTACTTCAAAAAAATTAGTAATTGATCATTTGAAATAGTTTACCAAGTGGGAAATGAATTTTCTGTCACTCTAGGTCTTTAAGATTGAATGTCTCTGAGATCTTCTAGCTGAACCTTGTGTGGTTTTGTTTCATGCAGAAATTACTGGGTGAATTTCTATTGCTTGTGTTATGCAGTCTAGGTGATCATAAATGTCCCCTTTGGGGTTTGAAAGTATATAAAGTGGTTTGCCCAAAATCATAGTTTGTTTGGCATCCATATGTAAAAAGAATTTAGGTTCACAAAGTTTTAAGTAATTTTTGTAAATTCATAATTTATGAGGAGTCTTGTACTCCAGGGAGATTGGCATTTTTGCATCTTTGTTGTCATGGTGTCTAAACTTTAGATCCTTTAGTAATGAGCTCCATAAGAAAACCTAAGCCAGACAGAGAAGTGCCCCAAAAGATATTAAGAAAAGCACTGCTCAGGACCTCTATGAGATGTTTGCTTATTACTCAGCATTGCATAGTTACTTTTAGAGCACCTGTATTCATTTATTCTCACTTGTTGAAACAAACTTGGTGGCTTGACTTGCTTCAGAAAAGTCTCTTCTACTGATAAAAAAGAAATTGAGTGTTTAATTTTATTTTTTTTCTGGAGGACTTAAATTTAATTTCTAGTTAGTATCCTGTGGTTTTCTAACAGAAATAATGAGGAGAAACAAACAGTAGTATGGTCAAAACAAAATTAACTTGTGATGGTTTGCCTAGGTTTTTGTTTGTTTTATGAGTCCAGTAAGCCGAGAAGGATCTGCCAGAAACCAACATTGCCACATCAACATAGATAGTTCTTGATTATTTTTCTTTATTACAATGAAACAAAGGGACTTTCTCAGTACTAAGAAAATTAACTTAAATTACCCTGCAGCTGTAGCTAAATCAAATGTATTTTGGGATTGTCTAAGCAGCTATCACCATAGTATCTAAGCTAAAAATCCATAGTGAGGACTGTAGGGCTGATTTTTACTCATTGACAAGATTTGCATTGACTTCAGTGGGCAGTGGATCAGTGAATGACATGATTCTTCTGGTCTTTTCTCTTCCTAGAAGGTGCGGATCTCCTAGGGATACATTTAGATGGTTTAGACCATTCTCCTTTTCTTCTCTTAAATATTTTCAGAGACGATCTCTCAGTAGTATAACAAGAGGGAACCATTATGAAGAAAATTAGTAAACCCAATATTACTAATAGTTCCTAGGATCACATCCTATGATTTGATTTCACTTAGTTTGGAACTTATGTTCAGGTAGATAAGGACTACAAAGTCTGTATGAATTTTTGGTTTGTAATTAATTAAGGTCTCCCAACACAGGAAAGAACCACTATATAATGGAATGGAGAAGCATGGGAAGATCTTCCTTTACTGATTGTGTATTTATATTTTCTATACAGCATGTTCTGTGTTTGTGTAATGAAAGATTTTGTGTCAGAAGTGGCAAAGCTGTTTAGCAATAAATAACTACCTCATAACCTCCTGCAGCTGATGGCCATGTAGTGTGGGATTTTCAGATTAGTGGAGATACAGGACAAGTGAAAGTACTATCCATGTATTCCTGCAGGGCAAAAGAAAAACTCTTCCAAACTCATAATATCCTGGAAATGAAAGAGTGCACGGAATGTTAATTTCTCTCAGAAGATGTGGGGGTTCAGCTGTCAATTACCTTCTGCAGCTCTGATAGGCTCCTGGGCAAGAGATAGTGGAGTCGAGAGGCCTTAGAAAAAGCTGCTGCTCTGCTACTCTTCTTTTTACTTCTTGGTCTTAGCTTCCAATTCTGTGGTCCCATCCCAGCTTCAACACTGAATCAAGATAGTATCCACCACACTATTTTGTGTGGCAGAGGACAAATTCCAACTCTGCCCCTTCCCTTCCTTCCACTAGGGAGCAGAAGAGGGAGGAGCTGGGGGACTAAATCCAGCCTTTGCATATGCAGATGTTACTTAAATGGCACCCTCTCTTGAATGTGGTTCTTATCTTTTAAAGCAAAGATCTGTGCAAAAGCCATAATATCCATGTCTTAGTTTATTTCTCAGTAAAATAGGCATATTATTTAGCTATCCTTCCATACTAATGTTTTGGCACAGTGTTCTATTTTTGATTACTTTGTGGTAGGCAAAGGGCTCGTCTACATAGTATAGTAATGCACTCTTAGGGGGTGTGATTTCTAAAGCACCTTGAATGTGTTGAGCATAGATACTGCTGGAACATAATACTTTTGAAACAGTTCTACATCACAGAGCACTAGCGAAACTCAAATGCATACCAGCTGTGCCTTCATAAACCAATTAACATGCATCATGTCAGTGCACTTTAAAAATCACACCTCTGTAGCGCATATTACCCACTCAGTGGACAAGGCCATACTGTGCAGGCAGTAGCTTTGCAACTACTGTGATTTATATTCCAAGACTGGGTTCAGGCTTCAGTTATGTTTTTTTTTTTTTCTGCATCGATGTGTGACACTTTGGGAGTCAACCCAGGCTAGTTGCCTCCCTTGCTTCCTCTGCAGTTCTGGGGTGCCTTAAATGCTAAGCTGATATATCTCATAGTCCAGATACCAACAGCCAGCACACAAGCATGTAGGTCACAATCTGGCTTCCACCACCCAGTTACTGCTTTAGAGCGAACCCATCACTTCCCCGGTCCTGAATGGGCAGCTATGACATTCTCCCCACTTCTTTTTATAGTTCAGTGAACCTTCAAAATGTAAGCCCAGATATTTGCTTCTACACCCCAGGTGGGGTGTAGATGTCATGTTGTCTTCTCCGCTGATTGACTGCTTTGTTATTGTGGCAAACCGAGCACTGTCAGTTCCCCATGGGTCCTGCACTTCAAGTTGTGGCAGCCAGCTGAGGCACAATCTTCCCTCCTCCAAACCCCCAGTGCTATGGATCCTCAGTCCCTCCTGCCCTGGGGCTGGGGCAGGGCTCTTCACCCCACAGGCTGCTGGGCTTGGGGCCCTAAGGCCCATCTGGGCAAACTTGTCTTCACTGCCTGTACCTGCTTCTATGTCCACCTCCAAACAACAAGTACAAACACCTAGCTGCAACAGGGTTTTTTCATCTGTTATTCTTAATTGGTGTCAGCTGCAGTAACTGATGCTGGGTACCTTAATTGGAGTCAGGTGTTCCAATTGACTCTAGGTGACTTAATTGGCTCAAAGCAGCCCTACCCCAGCTACCTTAGGAACAAGGCCTTTTTAAGCCTGAGGCTAATATACTTGCTGATATACTGCCCTCCACAACTCACCACTCTCCAAACTTAGCTGGATCCGGATCCAGTGCTTCCTCCCCTTAGGCTGGCGGAGGGGTTTTAGCTGTGGGCGGGCTTGTGCCCACCCACCTCCTGGTCCTCAGATAGGACCACTCTCCTGTAGCCATTAGGCCTGGCTCTGTCACACTATGTACAAATTTATCTTCATTGTCATTCCTGACAGCCAGATTGGTCAGATGAGCAAATACACTATGCTTTGTCTAGGTAGACTGGGTTGATGCATTACTTGCCAAACACATTTTGAGACATATTTCTAGCATAGATAGATAGATAGATAGATAGATAGATAGATAGATAGATAGATAGA
>ML685886.1:1485254-1568951 GCA_007922175.1 Pelusios castaneus | reverse complement strand
ATAGATAGATAGATAGATAGATAGATAGATAGATAGATAGATAGATACCCCCAACAAGAGTGTCAGTCCTTTCATACCCTGCAAAGCATGGGTCAGTTTGGGTCCTCCTTCCATATCCAAAAATGGTTCCTTTACCCCCACAATTATAGGGGAACATCTACTCTATTGGTTAATGGATTTGTGCGTATGATTGACACATGTCCTCCTTCCAGAATGTTCTTCTATCTTCCCTTTTTATTATTTCTAGATATTTTTCATGGACTTTGCAGCTTCTTTTAGATATTTCAGGACCAAACTTGGGCAAGTCCCTAGTTGTTTTGCTGTCTGCTGACCTGCATCAAACAGAGTTCATGATCAAAAGATAGCTCCCTGGTTCACGGCTCAATGAACAAACAAGTCTATCTGTGCCCATTTATCTATTGCTAATTTATAAACTCCTGTGCTAACTTATAACTCTTATGCTTTTAGCCAACTCAACTTTTATTAACAAAGTTCAAATCAGCTGAAATCTTCCACCCTGACTCCTGCTAGGTCAGACGCCTCAGTGCCGTGGCCTTAGGAGTGGTTAACGTTAACAATGGAGGTCAATTTATCACTGCTTACATCGACCCCTCCAAAAGCATTCATCTCCTCTGGAACACCAGTCACGTCAACCTCAATCGTGCTGAAATTTGATTTAATAAAACCATCCCCGCAAGTGGCATAGAACTGACGTTGAATTCTGCAGTTTGAACTTCTATCAGTGTAGGCAGAGTGCAAAGTAAGCTGATGTCATTGGCTTCCAGGAGTTAGTCTACAATTTCTCTGTTTTGACTGCTCTGGACTTTTGCGCTCTGCTGCACTACGGCCATGTAAGCAGCACATAGATCCTTCCCTCAAGCCCCAAGAAGTTTTGAATTCCCATTTCCTGTTTGGTCAGTGTGGAGAGTTTTGTAGCTGAACAGCTCATGGCAACTACATGGAACTGACCTGCATGTTAAATTGTGTTTTCCTGCCTGTAAACACTGGTCCTAATCAAAGCTCATCAAAACCATGGAGTGTCTCTGTTGGCTGAAACGCACTTTGGATCAGACTCATGGTCCTTGAGAGAAACATTAACTTGCAAATAATGTAAAATAAACTACTTCAAGTTTTGTTAACTAAGAAAAACTTTCTATTGTAAAATTCGTAATTAGTGAATGCAGCTACCACAGCCTAGGTCCTTTGCTATAATTCTTAAAAATAACCATGATCACATCACTGGTGTAATTGGCCACACATTAAAGGATTGTTATTACCCTTTAAAGTCTTTGTTAGAGATGTGCCTTCTGATTCATCTGGCTCTGTATTTTTCCTCCTGCATATGTCTCACGTCACTTCTGCATGCATATTTAGCAAATTTTGAAAAAGAGTAGAATGTGTTTTCTGTATCCTGGTGATAATGATTAGCAGATCAAATAGAATCATGCCAAGAAAGAACTCACATAAGCTCATCTGAGTAAAGAAGGAGGAACAAGGATGGCTTTGAATTTAGGAGATTCCCCTACTGCCAGCCAAGTACATTGCAGTATGTCATGGATATGCCAGATGATCAATGGAAGAAAGAAAAATAATTGTGAGAAATCTGATGACAGATCTTTGTCCAATCTGTGTTTACATAAAGATACACTTCATAATCTATTACATATTGAGATACAGTTTTACCAGAGATGTCAGAGATATTTAAGAATATAAACATTTTAAATTAAATTAATTTAAGGAATATTGACAGCTGCTTTTTAATATCTCTAAAAGCATTCTCATTATTTCACTACTTTTTTGAGGCCCTGAACATGCAATGAGCATAAAGGTGGGTGCTGGGGTCTTCTCATGCCTGGCTCATTTCAGGATAATAGATTTAAAAAATAGCATCCAGCCCAGTTTAATCATTTCTCGTTAACTGAGCAACTACTGGTGCACACTAGATTAATTTTGTGACTTTGGGTAACTCACTTAACTTTCCCAAGTGTCAGTTCCCCATCTGTAAAATAGAAATAATACCGATCTTAATGGAATATCTTCAAGAAAGGGAAAAAGGAGGATCCAGGGAACTACAGACCAACCAGCCTCACCTCAATCCCTGGAAAAATCATGGAGCAAGGCCTCAAAGAATCCATTCTGAAACATTTGGAGGAAAATAGAGTGATCAGGAACAGTCAACATGGATTCACCAAGGGCAAATCGTGCCTGACCAACCTGATTGCCTTCTGTGATGAGATGGCTGGATTGGTGGATGCAGGAATAGCCGTTGATATGATATACCTCAAGTTTTGATACGGTTGCCCACGGCATTCTTGTCAGCAAGTTAAGGAAGTATGGGTTGGATGAATGGACCGTAAAGTGGATAGAAAGCTGCCTAGATATTCAGGCTCAGCAAGTAGGGATCAATGGCTCAATGTCTAGTTGTCAACCAGTAACAAGGAGAGTGCCCCAGGGGTCGGTCCTGGGACCGGTTTTCTTCAACATCTTCATTAATGATATGGATGATGGGATAGATTGCACATTCAGTAAGTTTGTGGTTGATGCACCAAGCTGAGGGAATGGTAGATACGCTGGACGGTAGGTACAGGATTCAGGAAGACCTAGACAAATTGGAGCATTGCACCAAAAGAAATCTCATGAGGTTCAACAAGGACAAGTGCAAAGTCCTGTACTTAGGACGAAAAAATCCCATGTACCGCTACAGGCTGGGGACCAATCAGTTAAGTAGCGGCTCTGTAGAAAAGGACCTGGGGGTTATGGTGGATGGGAAGCTGGATATGAGTCAACAGTGTGCTCTTATTGCCAAAAAGGCCAATGGCATATTGGGCTACATCAGTAGGAGTGTTGCCAGCAGATCGAGGTATGTGATTATTCCCCTCTATACAGCACTGGTGAGGCTGCATTTGGAATACTGTGTCCAGTTTTGGGCTCCCCACTACAGAAAGGATGTGGACAAATTAGGAAGAGTCCAACGGAGGGCAACGAAAATGATTAGGGGGCTGCACATGACTTACAAGGAGAAAGTGCAAACTTCTCAGGCACTTTCATAGCCTTAACATGGAGTTCCAGATGCTCACCAAGGCTATCCTGCCATCCAAGTGATCATATTTCTGTGATAGATGGACCTTACACTGAGAATCAGGTTATTCCTGATCCCAAGGGACCTGTCACTTATCTCAGGTCAGTTACACATTAGGTCTCACATCAAAGAGAACACTTGTAGTCAATCCTATAGTAAACTACATGAAGATTTATTAAGCAGGCAAAGGAAAATAGTTATTCAGAAGGTTAAGTCCAACATCAATTGAAGATCAGTGAGACTTGGACTTAGATAGGCTAAGGGGGCATGTGTCTTAGAGACTCTCTAAAGTGTATGAAAGAGATGAATGAAAAATCGATAAAGATAGGAGTCCAAATTCTCACTGACATTTCTGCATCCCCATCACTTTAGATGGAGTTGCACAAATATATCAGAGCAGGATATGGCCCAAAGTTCCTAAGAAACAGACATACATTTCACAGCATATTAAGAAAGAACACAGAAACATCAGTGTTGTTCCAAACTCAAGATTTCTGAATTGCTACTGATTATAAAAAGGTGAAATATTATATTCAGATAGTCTTTGTTCCCTTTCATCTTTGCACCCTCAATGGCAATAAAGATATAGCAGCCTGCAGTGTGTATTTTTCATAAAGCTCCTGAAAGCACTAAGAGGTATTTGTGTTTCTTGTTACATAAATGCTAACTGCAACAGAGAAAGATGCAGTGGACAGCTAGGCTATGTCTACACTTGTCAAAATAAGTTGACTTTGCTAAGTCAACTTACAAAATTGACTTTAAGTCGACTTTGTTAAGTCGACTTAGCATGTTCACACTAAATTTAGATCGACTTAAAGTCGACCTTGCCAAATCGACTTAGAGCGTCCACACTGGATGCCTAAGTCGACTTCTAGGGTCTAGGTGGACCTGGGAGTGGTCCATGGTGGGCGGGGTGGGGCATCCCTTTAAAAGTGCCAGGGGGCTTAGCATTTTCCCCATTGTACATGGGGGCTGAGCAGGACAGGGGCAGGGTACGGGAGTGGGGTGGGCAGGGCTGTGTCCTGCCCTGTGGGTGGGCACGCTAGGCTCTGGCCGTGCCAGACACCGTGGCAGGGAGTTCAGTGGGGGAGCCCTGGGAGCCCTTTAAGTCAACTTTAAATTGATTTAGGGCTAAGCCACGTTGACACTGGCTTAAGTCGACTTAATAAAGTCGACTTAGCCAGAAAGTCATCTTTAAACTAGGTTTTATAAAGTCGACTGAAAATTTCCTTAAGTCAACTTATGCAGCAGCTTAAGCCAACTAAAGGAAATTGTAGTGTAGACACAGAGTAAATGAAGTCGACTTCAGCAGGCTTAAGTCGACTTAATTTACAAGTGTAGACGCACCCGGAGTGACTTCAGTCTTTGGGTCATAGAAGAGAGAGGGACAAATAGAAGTTTTGCTTGATTTTGGTAGTATTCTCTGTCTGCCACAAATTGACAAAAACTGTGTTTGATTTAATAGTGAAATGTTCAAAACTGCAATAGTGTACATGAGTTGACAGAAAGAAGGTCATCATAAGCCTTATTTGGAGAGCTCAAGTGAAATTTAAGTGATTCATAAGCTTTGTGCTAGCCATCTGGACAAGGATAAATATCAGTTAGTTGAGCTTTGCTTTCATATCAAAGCTCTCCTATCTCCCCCTCTCTGCCTTTATTTATTTAGTCCAGTATCAAGAAAACAAACAATTCCACCAAAAGATGCAAACTGCTATCAAATTATGTTTCTGCTTAACTCCTTAAAAATTTATCATCAGGCTTTGAAAGCAATCTCCCACTTTTCCCTTCTGATAGTTACATGATGTCGCTGCTGATTTCTAAGATTTCTTCTGTAGGTCTTTGCATGAAAATAAAAGGAATAGAACTAAAGAAATGATTAGATTTAAATGTGAAGTAGATATTTGTTGTTTTTTCAAGTCACTTTCCGTTCACTTCTCTTTAATTCTCAAAGGAGATTCACTCAAAGGAGTTAGAGCTTTGATCACCATTCATCAATTCTGCTCCCTTTTTTTCTTACTCTTTATTAGCTAGCAATACAATTTTTCCCCATTGGAACCATCCAACTGCATTTCTCTAGAGCCTGAATTGCCAACTAATGTCCTTATTTTCTAAAGCAAACAAGCATTATTTTTTCCCCTCTGCATAAAAGGAGCATATGGGAAATGTTAGTTCTGTTTCTCTCCTGTCTGCAATGGGTATTCTTACAGCTTCTGAGCCATGTCCTCATGAAACTGAAACTCTTGCTTTACCAAGTGGAAGGCTTTTGAGAAGGTATGGTCTTGTGCTTACAACTGCTATCAGACTCTCCCTGCTCCTGGAGCCCCAGATTGCAGCAGTGGCCAGAAACTGTTTGTTTAATCTTTGATGATCAGTTGTATTCATCCCTTTCACCACTAAAATGTGTTATCATTATCGGGATGGGAACCTCACTGAACAGCCTGTTCCTAGTAAATACTAGGGCTCGGGGGGCGGGGGGGGGGGGGAGGAGGGGGGGGGTCGTTATTTATAACAATGCATGTTGTGAATTGTGTCTTTTGTTCTCATTGTGGATTGTCCTCGAACAGACTGTGAATAGGCAGTATTTCATTCCACACAAAGCAGTGTATTGCCTATATAGCATTCAGATAACAGTGGCGCAGGTATAAAACTGTAAGATGGATTGGTCGATACAGCCACCAAATGCACATAAGAAATTTAATGGTTTTCTGGCTTCTTTTTTTTCCAGTCATCCATGTATGTCTGAATCATAGCTGCAAAGAGTGGAACTAGAACTGTGTAATAGCCAGTTTGTCAGCTCTGAGGGATCGAATCTGTCCTCTGCATGTCCTATCACCTCGTGTCCCATAACACCTTTACTAGTCATTAGCAAACAGTATGAATGAGAGGTAGCTATAGCAATACCGGAGAGAGAAAAAAGTCCATCAAAAATCACCCTTTTGCCCCATGGAAATGCAAGGGGAAAACCCCGTGGGCCCCAACACAGCACCAGTCTCCAGCAATCACGGCTTATGAAGACTTTCTTGTTGCCCTAGTATCTGCCCCTTCCCGAACACCAGAGACCTTTTAGGTCATTCTTCGAAGTTTCATTGTCACATCCTCTCACCTTGCCCAAGAATAGAGGCCCTCAGTCAGGGCCGTCCCATGGGGGGAGCAGGGCCCAGGGCCAATTGGCCAAAGCGGGTCCCCGACCCCATGCTGGAGGCAAGCGTGGCGGGCCGACTGGCCCGCTCTGCCCCCCAGGGAGCCGGCCCTGGGTCAGGAGGCCGAGGCTGCCGGCACGGGGAGCTGGCTCTGGCCCAGGACCCGCAGGCCAACTGTTGCGGGGGGCTGGGAGGAGCCGGCTCCAGCCCCAGAGGCTGAGGCTGCTTGCCGGTAGGAGCTGAGGCCGCCTGCGGGGGCGGAGGGCGGAGCCAGCTCTGGTCCTGGAGGTTGCCTGCAGCAGGGAGCTGGATCCTGTCCTGGCCCCGGAGGCCACCTGCAGGAGAGAGCCAGCGGCCCTGGCCCTGCCCCTGGCCCTGGGCTGGGAGGCCGAGGCCGCCTGTGTTGGGGAGCTGGCCGTGTGGGGCAGGCCGGCCCAGAGGCTTGGATCCACGTGCTCCACCCCCTGGGCCTGCCTGCTCCGCCCTGGGGGTGGGGAGGGTTGGCCCAGGGGCCGGGCATAGCCCTCCCAGCTCGCCCCACCCCGCTGCCTTCGGCTCGCTGCCAAAGAGAGCAGGATGGCTGTGGGAGGAGGGGCTGCGACGTGCATGGGCCCCGCACTGTCCCGCAGGGAGCGGGACAGTGCGAGGCCCACGTAACCGGGGGGCCCGGGGTACCCCCCCCACCCGCCCCCCCCCCCCCCCCCGGACGGCCCTGCCCTCAGTAATCAAATACACAGACATTTCTGTTGTTTTTTCACAATGTGACTGGGCAAATTAGGAGATCAGTACTGGGGGAGTCGGAGGACACTGTATAGTCTGTCACAGAGTATTAGTTTAGTGTAACTGCAAAGGAAGTTGGGGTTGATCTCTGGGTAACACAATTAAAATGAATTTTCAGAGAGACTTCATGATCATGATACCATATTGGCAGCGACTCCAGAAGGGGAAGAGTATCAGGGACATCCTGAAGAGTGCCTTAACATGAATGGTCTTAACGTGTAAATTCATAACACTTCCAAAATGACCTCAAAGAACATCAATATACCATCTGGTGTTCAGGAAGGTGCAGATACTAGTGCAACAGGAAAGTCTGGCTGAGCAGTGATTTCTGGAGATTGGTGCTGTGGTGTGGTATTGCTCTGCACAGAGAAATAGCAATGGCACAGACTGAATTCTCAGTACAAAGAATAGGTACCTGGTTTATTATGTGCTCTATGGCAAAAATCTGCCAGATATTGTCTTATATACATAGTACCCACTGACATTTTTTTTTTCCTTTGGAGGACATTTCAGTTCTAAGAGAGAGAACCAAAGGCTACTGACCTCTGTTCTCAGGAGCAGACACTTGGTAGATAACACAGCAGACAACCTGGCAGCATACTAATGCCAGACTGCCACTCAGTAATAGGCAGACTCTCCCAACTTTGTTGTTGTCTGCATGGTTTGGAAATTCTCCTTCACGAGAAGGATTGCCAAATCTGCCCACAAAATGATTAGAGCAATACAAGGGTCGAATCTCAGCATTTCTCTCCTTGTACACTTGCAAAATTACTTGTATGTTTATTTGCACCTCTGCTTTGGTAAAAAAAAAAAAATGTACATTCACTTTCTGCACGTCATAACTTATTAAAAAATACTGGCTGTTCACAAAACTTAAAAAATGCAGTGTTTGGCCATTCACAACCAACAGGAAAAATAAACAAGTTGAAGCCTTTTGTCACGAAAATAGAAAAATGTCAGAATAACTCAAAACTTGCTTTATTTTAATGAACAGACAATCTCTTTTCTTTCGTTCAGTTGCCTAAATATATTCAAGAACTAGTAGTTCAGCAATTCCATATGGACTTGCATATACAGAGCGGTGCAGTCCTATGTTACTGTAAAGATCAAAACCTCTTTATTTGTGAGAGATCAGCTTAATGAGTAAGCTGCCTTTTTTTGCAGGGTACTGAATTCCCTTTTTGGGAGATTTCCCTATAGACACTATTAAAACTCTTTTTGTGTAATAATAATAATTAATAATAATATTTCATTATTTGGTAACTTCATTCATCATTTTCTTTTATATCTCTAATTTTGCCCTTCGTAAATGACAACATCACAATATAATCATCATCTGATGGAACCCAGCACTTTTAAACAAACACTGTAATAAGCATAGCAACTCTAAAATGTAGAGATTAGCCGTACTTACCCACTCGTCTAGTAAGCCTGGCCTTCTGTGTGTCAGATGCTTAGCTTTAAGCCTTAACACTTGGTAAAAGAACATAGAAATCAATATTAATTCTGTCTGTGACTAAGTGGAAAGTAAATGTGCTGCTTATTTTCACCTATCTGAACATGACCCAAATCTTTTTGCAGGTATCAAAGAAACCTCATAAGGTGAAAATTGGACAGTGCAGTATCATTGTGGAGTATTTGATGGGTGAGTTCAACTTGCTATTTCTACCTGAGGTATTTGAAATTGCTGTCAAATTCACTGTCTGGGTAAATGCAATCTGAACTGGCAATGAGTGGGAACAGGAGAAAGGAAATCGAACAATGTAATTTACATAACCTGCATAAGAACTAAAACAATAAGAGTTGCAAAATTGTTTCTCATTTTAATTGTATCTTGTAATGATCCAGTGTGATTAGAAATGTTTAATCATTCCTATTTGAAGGAATTTGGTACTAAGCGACTCCATATTGTGTGGTTTGTTTTAGCAAATGTAGGAACTGAATTGAAAACATACAAAGTATTTTTGGGATTGTATATTTACAGTCTTTCTTTCTCTGTTTTACTTGGTGGTGTTTGTTGTTTGACTACCGACAGCCTCCAAGAAGAGCACTGTATTGTTAATTAAAATAAAAAATCCTCCTTTTTCTCTGGTTAACCTTTAATAATATTCCACTTAGGGATTAGCATTCTCCTAGCAGAGTGCTAACATCTTCATATAAAAACTACTTTATTACAAGAAAATGATAGCTAAAAAAAACAATCGCAAGATGTAAATCACATATAAGCTGTGTTACAAATAATTTTTTAGATTGTAACTGAAATAATTATAAATATCTTTTCCCTTTTGATGACACGCTATTTTCTTCCATCTTGAATTACACTCCTTTTGGAATATGAAGCCACACCTACAATTCTCATGAACAAATAGAACAGTGAAGTACTTAGGCCTCTCATTCTGCAGTGAGCTCTGCATCTGCACAGGGCTCTAAAATAGTTAAGGACTTTCCTTGAGGACATAGGGATCTACTCTGTGTGCTCCTAGCAGGGCTGGAGCATATCTTAACAACAGGGAAGTGAAATGTCTAGCTGCCTCCCAAATCTGTTTGGACTTTTTATAAAAATCTGCACTTTAAATCTAATTACTTCACAGTGCCCCTTTCACATCCTGACAAATCATTAATTGATACCTTTTGGCATAATCTATCTGAAAATGCATGGTATTAGAATTGCACCAGTGTATTTCTAAAGACACGATATTAAATACTAGTGGTATGGGTAGACAAAATGAGCAATTAATTTACATTCCACAATAGCCTTTACACTCCATGGGACATTTATAAAACAGTTATTGGCTATGTCTATTCTAGAAATGTTAAGTCGACTTAATAAGGTCAACTTTAAGTTGACTTAAAGTTGACCTTATTAAGTTGACTTAACAAAAGTCGACTTAACTTTTCTGGTGTAGACATAGCCTCTTTTTGACCTTATTAAGTCAACTTAACGCTTTAAGTCGACTTAATAAGATCGATTTAGGTGCTAATCCCCATCCACACTGGCTTAAGTCGACCTAATAAGGTTGATTTAAGCGTTAAGTCAACATGTTATTAAGTCAACGTAA
This sequence comes from Pelusios castaneus, assembly GCA_007922175.1. NCBI lineage: Eukaryota > Metazoa > Chordata > Testudines > Pelomedusidae > Pelusios > Pelusios castaneus. The sequence goes on along the minus strand of ML685886.1, from coordinate 1,558,893 downwards.
CTTTTCCTTAAGTCGACTTAAGGAAAGTCCAGTGTGGATGCAGAGTAGTTTAGTTCGACTCAAGCCTCCTTAAGTCAACCTAACTTGTAAGTGCAGACGCATCCATTGAGAGAACAGATGATGGCCAGAATTCTGGAATTACTCTCTTTCTTTCCTCCATCTCTCTATCCATCCATTCACAGGTTTATTTTCAACTTTCAAATAGATGGCCACTCATTAGAGGGAGAAAGAACTCTTGGTTAATCATTACCTACAGGACAATAGCCGCTGTAGTGTTTTTCATAGACAGAAAACAAAAAAAATTATTTGAGTCTATATGACTTTTACTGTAGATGATGGAATAAAACAAGTTCTCCAGTATAAAACAGCCACAAGAGAGAAAAGATAGGGTAGCTCTCACTCTTCCATCTTCATCTACTCTTCTTAACATCTTCCATCTTGAATTGTCTTAAAACCACTCATCTATCAGACACATAACTCCCATTTAACACTGTATTTCAAAGAAAACAGAAAACCTTTCCTGCCCAGAACCAAAGCCAGTGGTCCATTAGCCATATCAGTCTCTTAAAAGAAATCAAACTCACAACACTCTGGTTCCAGTGAAATGATGCTATTAGTAGGCAATAGTGACTTGAAGCTGAAGCCTGAAGCTTTTCTGTAAATGCATGTATAGAAAAGAACAAAACTTTGTTTGAGATCTTAGGAGTATGTATGCATATACATTAGTCTTTAAAAGTACCACAGGACTTATTGTTTCTTATGCATATGCACACAGTTTTGCACTCTGTTTCAGCTTTGGACAAACCCCAAACCCAAACCAGAACTTGTGGGGTGGAGTTAGAGACAGCAGCAATTTCCCCTGTGGGCTTAATGGTTAAAACTATGTGTTAATAGCCAAAGATACTCAAATATTTCAGGGTACCTGACCTACCTCTTGAATCTGTAATAAAATTTGAAACCAAGAAAAGCTTTGCATACTTCTAAAAACAGAAATCCAAAATGCAGTGATAGATGCACTTAACCTGGTGTCCCTCTACCTTATTTTCATGCATTATCTGACTTTCAGGTAAGACTTTTGGGCTTTGAATCTGTTCAGCATTCACATAAATTAATTCACATGGTCAACAGCATCTGATGGGAACAAGCTACTTTGCATTCCAGCAGACCACAAGGGAAGGATGGCTCATGTAATGAGGGCTGACAGCGAAGACTGCAATCACATCCTGGATAGCCAAACTAAAAGATCATCTTCTCTCTAATTTCATATGAAGGATAGAGTACATGAAGGATAGAGCAGTAACGCCGCTTCCCTACCATAGTCTAAGTAATAATCACGCGCTGGTATCACTCCTGAAAATGCCACTCTTTTTAGCACTTCCTGGGAAATCGTTGTCTAACAAAACATTTAAATCTATGACTGGGTTAACTGGTATGCATGTACTTAAAAATACAGGGACAAATTCTGGTGTCAGTTGAAACCGTAAATCCATAGTAATTCCACTAATAGACAATAATGTTATTCCAGATTTGCCACACTGCTGTTTACATCAGAATTTCACCCTCAACACCAGTGTCTATTAGGGAGAGATGTGCCCAAGAATGGTTTTACTACAAACACCTAAAAGATCTTCTTCTTTTTTTTTTTATCAGAAAAGCAGAAATATATTAATATACTAATGTATACTAGCATATTATATACTAACATATTATGTGAAATACACTAATGACGTGTTTTCCTTGTCTCTGTTGTATTTATTTTTAGCCTCTGGTGGGTGTATTTGGGGGTGATTTTGTGTCATGGTTCCTCTCCAGTGGGGATCTGGGAAAGATCATCCCAGCTTCAGTCACTTTCAGGCTCAGTTACATAATGTGTTCTACTTGCAATTAACTTGAGGCTTCAGTGAGTATCAAATACAGATGTTGTATTTTGAGAACAGCACACATTTATTGCAAGTATATAACATTTTTGCTTTATTGCAAACATATAATATCTTTGCTCAACTCTACACTAATGTACTTCTAATGAAAATCGAGGAGCAATCTTTAAAGTTCTAACTGTACTGAGAACTGCCTAACTTAAACACAATGGCATGTCTTGTATTTTGGTGGAATAGCCAAAAGAGAATGATGGCTCATTTAACAGATTCATGAAATTAAACTTTCCAGGAATCAGTAGATAGCTTTCTCTAAGAAGAGGATTTTTACATTTAAAATGGATTCCACTTGGATGGTTGCCAGAACTTGGCTTTGGCAGCTTAGAGTCTATGATTACAGCATGTTCTCTTGTTTAGCTTTCAGAAAATTTATGTTTTGTTTTGTTTTTCAGTATCTGAGCAGTTTGTCTGAATTTTGCCACAATGATGGCTGGACCCATTTTTGGTAGCTTTTCTAATGTTTCTATTTATGTCTCTTGTAACAACTACTACCTACCAAGGTAACAGACAGTTAAAGAACTAAAAAAACAAGTTAATAAAACTGAATAATAAAAAGCTAAGATGGACCCACAGGCTTCATTTTCTATGGTATTGTTGGATACAGTTGGCCTTTGCTTTCAGAAGCTTTTGAGGAAGAGGTAACTTTTTTTTTTCCCCCAGTTCATCTGTTACATAAGTTTTGAACTTTGAAATTTTCTCACACTATCAGACATCATTTAGGGCATGGACAAACTTGTGCTGCCTTGGGTATCCTGGGCCACTCTTTGACCATCCTCTGTGTCAAGTCCCCAACTTTCCTTCTCTGAGGAGTGAATGATGGAGAGTTTCTTTCAATCAGTTCCTTTTGCATCTTCCTTCAGATACTGTGGCAAATACCCTTAGAGAAACTTGCATTTAATAAGTAAGAATTAGTCCCCAATTTTGCAAATTGACACAAGTTTCAGTTTTATGTATATGACTAATCACAGTGACTCTCCTCTCAAATACAAAGCCAAGACAAATACATGAACATACATTTGCAGATTACGGGCCAGACATTGTGTGAGTCTTCTGTTTCTTTGGTATGAATGTGCATTGTTTTTATTGCAGGTACAGAAGACGAGGCCATTCCAGCAGTATAAACTTTTTCAGGCAGGGAAATGATCCAAACATCACAACCTGGTGTCTATTTTTAGGAAGTATAATCTTTTTCTCTGTAAAACACAATAGCAAGTTACAGTTAACACCAGAACTGGCCTTCAGTTTTAAGAGCTTTCTTTGACCATGAAACTGAAGACTAGAAAGTTGTTTCAACTGACTAGTCTCTATGGCTATGTCTACACTAGAAATCCTAAGTTGACTCTGTTAAGTCAACTTAACAAGGTCAACTTAAGTCGACTTAAAGTCAACCTTGTTAAGTTGACTTAGAGAGTCTACACTAGACTCTTAAGTTGACTTAGAGTCCACCTTGTTAAGTCAACTTGGGCTATGTCTACACTTGTTAATTTAAGTCGACTTTGCTAAGTCGACTTTGTTAAGTCTACTTAGCGCGTCTACACTATAAAATTAAGTTGACTTAAAGGGGACCTTGCAAAATCAGCCTAGAACGTCTCCACTTGACACTTAAGTCGACTGGCAGATGTTACGGGGACTCGGAGTGGTGCATGATGGGAAGTGTGCCATGTGGCAGTCAGGAAGTGCTCCCTCTCCCCCAGCCAGTCCCATAAAAGAGGAAGTGAGCTCGGCACGTTCCCCATTGTGCCTAGCAAAATGGAGGCTGAGCAGGTCAGGGACTGGGCTTTTCTTCTCCTGCAAATTGTCAGGCAGTTGCACAACACCTGCCAGCTACTGATCAGGCTGCTTCTTTTCTGGAGCAGACTTCTCTGGCAAGCCGCCAACACAGAGGCAGACACCAGCCTGCCCCCCCCCCTTGCTGCCCCAGCAAGCTGCTGCGGTCACCAAAGTGCGCTCCATGCCTTGCCGCCTTTGGGCACATGTAGTCAGCACTGACTGGTGAGAGCGAGTTGTCCTGGCCACCTGGGATGACACACAGTGGCTGCAGAACTTCAGGATGAGCAAGTGGACCTTCCTCGAGCTGGTCCACGAGCTCACCCCGGTCCTGCAGCGTATGGACACCCGGCTTCGACCCGCCCTGCCCGTCGACAAGAGAGTGGCCGTCTCCGTGTGGAAGCTGGCAACCCCGGACTCCTACTGCTTCGTCAGCCAGCAGTTTGGCATCAGGAAGGCCACCATGGGGACTGCCGTCATGCAGGTGTGCAGGGCAATCAACCGCATCCTGCTAACCGAACTCGTCAACCTGGGCAACCTGCATGACTCCTTGATGGTCTCGCCAGGCTCGGCTTCCCGATCTGTGTGGGTATTGTAGACGCCACCCACGTACCCATTTGAGCCCCAGAACACTATGCCAGGGACTACATTAATCGCAAGGGGTACTACTCCATGGTCCTGCAGGCCCTGGTGGACCACCACGGGATCTTTCAAAACATCAATGTCGGCTGGCCGGGGAAGGCGCATGATGCGAGGATGCTGAGGAACTACGCCCTCTACAGGCACATGCAGGTGAGCACCTTCTTCCCCGACCACACCATCACCATCGGGGACGTGCAGGTGCCCGTCCTGATTGTGGGAGGTATCACCTACCCCTTGCACCCCTGGGTTATGAAACCGTAAACGGGCCGCCTTGATGACAGCAGGGAACTCTTTAACCAGAGACTCAACCGGTGTCGCAGCATCATCGAGTGAGCCTTTGGATGGCTGAAGACGCGCTGGAGGGCCCTCCTGACCTGCTTGCAGCTCGGAGAGAGCAACCTGCCGGAGGATGTCAGCGCATGCTGCTGCCTCCACAATCTCTGCGAGCTGCGGAGGGAAAGGGTCCACCACGTATGGGAAGCCGAGGCCAAGGGGCTTGCTGCTGACCACGAGCAGCCCAAGGACGCCCTGCCCCAGAATGAGCGAGTTCATTGGCAAGTGCAGACCATGAGGGATGCGCTGAGGGCCCACTTTGCCAGTGAGGCCCGCTGAGGGCTGGGCCTGCTCCCAGGCCCCATCAGCTCCACCACCCACCCATGCCTGCCCCCTCACCCCTATATGCTTGTCTCCCCCTGCCCCCAAACCAATAAAAAAACCAAGGAAACATATATTGGGGTACAAGCTGTTTATTTAGGGGGATAATGGGGGATGGGAGTTGTGGAGTTTGGGCGGCTTGTGGGGAGTGAAGACGATCGAGGGAGGGAGAGGTTTGGGGGGAGTGAAGATGGTCAAGGAAGGGAGGGGGTTTGGGGAGTGAAGATGGTCGAGGGAGGGAGGAGGTTTGGGGGGAGTTAAGACAGTCGAGGAGAGTGGGACTTCAGAGGAAGGGGTCTGAGTCAGTGGCCTTCAGGAGGCAGGTCCCTGGCCTGCTGGTGTCTGCCCCGGATCCTGGGCCGCTGCCGAGGAGAGCCACTTCTGTGGTGCAGGATGGGGCCCTGGTGGAAAAGGCACTTCTCCAGCTGCTCCATGGCCTGCTGCTCGAAGAGGGTGAGCATCCGTTCGAGCAGCCACTGCTCGACTCTCCGGTGGCCGTCATCCTGGTCCTGCTGCACTGCCAGGCATACTTCCGTTCTCTCACTCATGGAGACCAGGTCTTCCAGGAGCTCATCCCGTGAGCGCCACCCCCTCCTTAGGGTCTGGATCGGGCCTGCTGGGGCGCCAGGAGTGCCAGGTGCCAAAGGCCTGGGAGCTGCTGGGAAGAAGTAAAGAAGAGGGTCCCTCCCATTAGCTCGCATGGTGTGCAGCCTGAGAGCAGTTGCTGTCCCCTGACTATCCCCCGGCTTCCCACTCCCTGTCATAAGAACATAAGAACATAAGAAAGGCCGTACTGGGTCAGACCAGAGGTCCATCTAGCCCAGTATCTGTCTACCGACAGTGGCCAGTGCCAGGTGCCCGAGGGAGTGAACCCAACAGGCAATGATCAAGTGATCACTCTCCTACCATCCGTCTCCATCCTCTGATAAGCAGAGGCTAGGACACTATTCTTAACCCCTTTCCGGCTAATAGCCATTTATGGACTTAGCCCCCATGAACTTATCCAGTTCCCTTTTAAATATTGTTATAGTCCCAGCCTTCACAACCTCCTCAGGTAAGGAGTTCCACAAGTTGACTGTGCGTTGTGTGAAGAAGAACTTCCTTTTATTTGTTTTGAACCTGCTACCTATCAGTTTCATTTTGTGACCCCTGGTTCTTGTATTATGGGAGTATTTAAACAACTTTTCCTTGTCCACTTTTTCCACATCCGTCATAATTTTATATACTTCTATCATGTCCCCCCTCAGTCTCCTCTTTTCCAAGCTGAAGAGGCCCAGCCTTTTCAATCGTTCCTCATACGAGGCACTCTCCAAACCCCTAATCATTTTAGTTGCCCTTTTCTGAACCTTTTCTAGTGCTAGAATATCTTTTTTGAGATGAGGAGACCACATCTGTACACAGTATTCGAGATGTGGGCGTACCATGGATTTATATAAGGGCAATAATACATTTGCAGTCTTATTTTCTATCCCCTTTTTAATGATCCCTAACATCCTGTTTGCTTTTTTGACCGCCTCCGCACACTGTACGGACATCTTCAGAGAACTATCCACAATGACTCCAAGATCTTTTTCTTGACTCGTTGTAGCCAAATTAGCCCCCGTCATATTATAGGTATAGTTGGGGTTATTTTTTCCAATGTGCATTACTTTACACTTATCCACATTAAATTTCATTTGCCATTTGGATGCCCAATCACTTAGTTTTGTGAGATCTTTTTGAAGTTCTTCACAATCTGCTTTGGTCTTGACTATCTTGAGTAGTTTAGTATCGTCTGCAAACTTAGCTACCTCACTGTTTACCCCTTTCTCCAGATCATTTATGAATAAATTGAATAGGACTGGTCCCAGGACCGACCCTTGGGGAACACCACTAGCTACCCTTTTCCAATCTGAGAATTTACCATTTACTCCTACCCTTTGTTCCCTGTCTTTTAACCAGTTCTCAATCCATGAAAGGACCTTCCCTTTTATCCCATGACAACTTAACTTACGTAACAGCCTTTGGTGAGGGACCTTGTCAAATGCTTTCTGAAAATCTAAGTACACTATGTCCACTGGATCCCTCCTGTCCACATGTTTGTTAACCCCTTCAAAGAACTCTAATAGATTAGTAAGACACGATTTCCCCTTACAGAAACCATGTTGGCTATTGCTCAACAGTTTATGTTTTTCTATGTGACTGACAATTTTATTCTTAACTATTGTTTCAATTAATTTGCCCGGTACCGACGTTAGACTTACCGGTCTGTAATTGCTGGGATCCCCTCTAGGGCCCTTTTTAAATATTGGCATTACATTAGCCGACTTCCAGTCTTTGGGTACCGAAGCCATTTTAAGGGACAGGTTACAAATCTTAGTTAACAGTTCCGCGACTTCACATTTGAGTCCTTTCAGAACTCTTGGGTGAATGCCATCTGGTCCCGGTGACTTGTTAATGTTGAGTTTATCAATTAATTCCAAAACTTCCTCTAGTGACACTTCAATCTGTGACAGTTCCTCAGATCTGTCACCTACAAAAGCCGGCTCAGGTTTGGGAATCTCACTGTCCTTTGGCATAGGGACCCCTTCGTACACACTGACATGTTGTGCTGCCCAGGTCGGGTGCAGTGCCCACAGTGGTGGGCTGCAGACAGCCCTGCCTCAGGGGGTCTCTCCTGGGGCCATGTGCCAGTGGTATCGGATGCATGCTGTGTGGCCACGGTCCCCCCACCCCACCTCCAGACACACCACTGCATCGCTCGCCTTGGGGTTCCCCCTCCCCACCCGCCACATGGCCCCCAGCCCCTGTGGGAGTGCCTTCCCCACCCCAACCCTGCCTGTTCCTGGGTCATGTCCCCCTGCAGTTGCTCTCCCACAGGCATGCCCGGACCTGGCTTCAGGAGAGAGGGAGAGAGGGGGGAACACTCACCAGCAGGTGCAGCAGGTGTCCGTGGCGCTGACCCCTCGCCTGCATCTTCCTCCGAGGGAGGAACCTGCTCCTCTCCCTCCTACTGTGTTTCCCGGGTGTAGCCCCTGGCAGCCATGGCCTGGGAAATCAAGGAATAGATTTCCCTGTTGCACTGGCTGCTCTGCAGCGGGGGGACCACTGTCTCATCCCCCAAATGGCTATGAGAGCCAGGATTTCCTGGTGGCTCCAGTATGGTGCCCATCTGTGGCACTGGCTGCCTTGCTCAGCCATTCTCTCAGGCAGTCCTGGCCAGCTCTGAACTTCACATGGGGGCAGGGCTGTGTCCTGCCCCGTGATTAGCCAGACCAGGCTTTCTGTCCCAGGAACTCTGGGAGGAAAGTCAGGGAGAGGAGAAGGGAGTCCTGGAAGCCATTTAAGTCGATTTAAGGCTAATCCGCGTCTACAATGGCTTAAGTCGACTTAATAAAGTTGACTTAAGCAGTAAGTCGACTTAAAAGGAGGTTTTATAAAGTCAACCAGCAGCTTAAGTTGATTTAAGGAAAATGTAGTGTAGATACAGATTAAATTAAGTTGACTTAAGCAGGCTTAAGTCGACTTAATTTGTAAGTGTAGACGCACCCTTAGAGAGTCTACACTAGACTCTTAAGTCGACTGGTTAGGTCCACAGACAGGATCCGTGGCTCCCCGAGCTAGGGGAGCCATGGTTCCCAGGGACAAGAGGAGCCCAGCTCCCCGGCAAGCAGGGAGCTGGCTGCCGGGCACAAGCGGAGCCCTCGCTCCCCAGCAAGCAGGGAGATACGGCTTCCTCCAGGACAAGGGGGACATGCGCAGCTCCCAGGGAAAAGATTGGGGCTCCCCATCCAGGGTTCCAGCAGCGAGGAAATCCCTCGCCACTCTGGATGGGGTTCCAGCGGCGAGGGAATCCCCCGCCACTCTGTGGCTCCAGCTGCATGGCTGGAGCGTCGGCCGGGGTGGTGGGGGATTCCCTCACTGCTGGAGCCCCAGCTGGGGCAGCGGGGGATTCCCTCACTGCTGGATCCCTGGCTGGGGAGCCCTGCATGGCTCTCTTCTTCCCAGGACCCACAGCTTTCTGGCAAGCGCTCCCTTCTTGCTGGAAAGCCATGGGTCCCGGAGAGAAGGGAGCTGTGGCTCCCTTGTTGCTGGGAAGCCACGGGTCCCAGGGACAAGGAAGCCGTGACTCTGTTCTTGCCCGGGAGCCATGGCTCCCCAGGAGTCGTGGCTCCCTTGTCCCCAGCCCTAGGTCGACTTAAGGAGTTAAGTTGACCTAGGGCATCCCCACCAGTTTTAAGTTAACTTAACAAATCGACTTAGTGGTTAAGTCAACCTAAAGACTGGTAATTATTAAGTTGACTTAATGAAAGCCTGGTGTGGACGTGTCTTTATTTAGATCAACTTAAGCATCCTTAAGTTGACCTAACTTGCAAGTGTAGAAGCACCCTATATTTTTCAGTAACTAGCTAGCAGTCTGTGTTCCTTCTCCAGATGACCAGCACTAGTAGTCCATGCTGTTTCCCTTTCCTTGCTAGAAATTGATTTAACCATAAAATTATCTTGGATACATAGTTCCAGGAAATTCAGAGCAATACAGTATATTCTTGGAGCATTGGTTTGGTTTGTGATTGCTCAAGAGCACCAGGAGCAGGGCTTTCTTTGTGATGGTATTCAGGGATAGCTGCCGCCACCGGCCCCAGGTCCTTGACCGAGTACCAGCACTTTTTTTTTTACAAAATAAGCAACAACCAAGAGTATACTCAAGATTTTATAAGGAAATCAAGTTCTAGCAAAAGTCAGTGAGCAGTGAAAGAATCACTGAAAAGAACAGTAGGAAAAGGTTTAGAAAGTTTCTTGGAGGAAAACAAAATGAAAGTAAAACAATTTTTGAAAGAGCATCACCAGCTAGTGTGTAGAATATTAGGTTTGTAAGGGACCTCATTAGGTCATCTAGTCCAACCTAAAAGCAGGACTACTCCCACTAAATCATCCCAGCCAGAATTTTGTCTAACCAGGCCTTAAAAGTTTCCAGAGATGGAAGTCTGTGTTCTGAGCCCGTATCATTCCAGAATCATCCGCTTCAGAATCATGATTGAGTTGCAGATTTCAGAACCAGCCCCAGAATCCTCCAAAGGCAGAAACAAGATCTGGGACACTGAAGCCATTAGTCATTCACTGCCTTCCTTATTATACAATGTCATTTTATGCTGCTGATATCACAGTACACTACAAAAATAGGACAAGTGTTTGCGTAGCATTCTCCTGGCTCCTGTCTTTGTGTGTACTGGAGCTGTTTGAAATTTTTAGTACTACAGATTTTCCATAGGATAATGTCAAGTCTGATAAAAAAAAAATACTTGGTTTTCTCCATAGAAAATTTTAAAAGGAGACAATATTATTTTCACTAAAAATATTAGGGGGCTCATTTTGATTCCTGAGGTTAAAAAAAATCCAAAATAAGACATTTTAAATTATAACCAAATAAAGAAAAAAGTTTCAAATAGACATTTTGAATCAGATCAAAAGAAAATTTCCAAACAAAACATATTTTTGTTCTAAATTCCTTATGAGAAAATACTGATTTTTCAAACCGCTCTAGTGAGTATTAAGAAAAGGTAAACAGAGTCCTGTGGCACTTTTAAAGACTAACAGATTTATTTATCGCATGAGCTATCATGGAAAAAAGAAAAAGAAAGGAAAAAACAGAAAAAAAAAGAAAAGGTAACTTGTTGTTGAGTCTCAGCGGATGGTATGGTGGACCAAGGACATGATGGGAATTCAGAAACTCTGCGTTCAGTTCCCGGCTGTGTCACTGACTTCCTTTGGATTTGAGTATGTTGCTTGTCTATATCTCAGTTTCTCTTGTTGTAAAAGAGGAATTATATCTGCCTGCCTCTGGAGTGCATTATGAGGCTTAATTTCATTAATCTTAGTAAAGCAATGTGAAGTCTTTGGACAGAAGGTACTATAGAAAATGCGGAGTATTATTGCTAGAGAGACCAAGGATATCAATTTGTTCCTGTTACCCCTGAGAACCATGAAGATTTGTATTGTACAACATAATATCAGAGTGTCTATTTCCAGGCCCACATACTTTTGAATTTAATCATCAGAGTATTTTGAATAATATTCCCTTCCCCTCATTATGCACAATGGTGGAGCACAGAGTTTTCACTGAAGGACATACAATGGACCACTGTATTTTATGTGTTTGGTGCAGGCAGATTCTGATGTGAACACAGACTATAGAAAGGCAGAACTCTTCTCAGAATGGTACCTCTAACACAGAAGATGACTTGTGAATGATTTAACAGATCAATGATTTTTCGTAGAAATTATTTAGGCACAATCCAACTCACATGGAAGTCAATGGGCTTATTAAAGTTGTATTAAGTGAGAATTGAATTGAATCCACTGGTGAATATTTTCAAATAATGAATAAAATAAGGAAAATGGTAGAGCATTCCTAGGCAATTCAACAACAGAAAAAGAGGTGAGATGCTCCAAATAAATTACTCACTAGGGATTATTCCCTCATCTTTCTACCACATTATGTCCTTTTTCTGTTGACACTATCAGTTATATTATCTCAGTTTCATCTTGGCTTTTGTCCTTTCAAAAATATGATTGCAAGGTGCGATGGTCATTTCATTAATGCACTTTTCTGTGACTTGAAAGGTGTGGATTGTCATAGATCGTTAAGGGATAATCAACCCATAGGCAAGTTTCTTCCTAAACCCTTCAGATTGAGTTTTTCATCATTCTCATTACTGATCTCTCAACCCTTATTTCTGCCGTATCTTTTAGAGATAAGGTGATGAGAATTGAACACAGCATTTGAGGACAAGGGATATCATTGATCTATATAATGAAGATATACATTTATACATTTCATTCCTTGTCTATTCTAACAGAAAGATTTTGATGGTTACTGAGATCTTTTTTGAGCTGTCAACAATAATGCCCAGGTCTTTTTTATCCTGAGCTGATAATTAATTCAAAATCCAATCAGATAGATGAGTAGTTCAGTGGTTTCCCTCCATTAAAAGCTATTTTGCATTTGTCAACAACACATTTCATATGCCTAGCTCCCAGGCATGGTGTGAGCTTTAGTTAATGCTTGTACAGTGCTTTGAGCTACTTTGAAGACAGACATTTACTTTATTTAAGTACAAAGTAAAATATGCTTGAGAGAGTGAATTAGACAATATCTTTGAGTGCATATACATTGTCAAACTAGAAAATTCCCAAAGTATAAAGATTAGGAACATCAATCTAGTTTTATATTCTGGTTCCATGTATTCCAATAGAGAGTATTGAATGACATTACTATGGAATTCAGGCCTGATCTACACTTACCGTGAAATTGGGAGGCAGTTGATGGAAGATACGCAAGCTACATAGAGCTTTCCATTGACTCAGCATTACTCTTTTTCCAGGAAAACAAACAGAGTCCTGTGGCACTTTTAAAGACTAACAGATTTATTTATCGCATGAGCTTTTGTAGGAGAAAATCCCACTTCATCAGATGCTTTGAAGATGGGAAATTTACAGAATGGGAGGAAATTAAATGCAGGGGAGTGTATGACATAGGATCAGGTCAAGCTGTAATAGCAAATCAAAATAGATATTAGGATTCAAACACTGGGGAACAGCACATAGAGGAAGGTGAGGTCAAATCACCTGTTGTAATGAGAGAAAAATCCGTAGTCCCTGTTTAACCCCAAGGCAACTGAGTCGAATTTGCATATAAATTCGAGTTCTGCAGTTTCTCTTTGAAGCTGTGATTTGTTATTCATCTGTTTCAGCACAGCTATTTGCAAGTCATCAATGGAGTGAGCAGAGAGATTGAAGCGTTCCCGTATTGGTTTCTGAGTGTTGAAATTTCTGATATCAGATTTGTGTGCATTTATTCTTTTGCACAGAGACTGTCCTGTTTGTCTAATATGTAAGGCACTGGGGCATTTCCGGCACATGATGGCATAAATCACATTGGTGGATGAGCAGGTGAATGAGCCCTTGATGGAGTAGGTGGCTTGATTTGGTCCTGTGTTGGTGTCTTTAGTGTAGATATGAGGGCAAAGTTGGCAGCATGGTCTGTTGCAGGGATATGTTCCTGCTTTAATGTTTCTGTTGTTTGATCTGTAGTTGCTGGTGAGTATCCTTTTAAGGTTGGGTGGTTGTCTGTAAGCAAGGAGAGATCTGTCTCCCAAGGCTCAAGAGAGTGAGGGATCATCTTGAAGAATAGGCTGTAGATCTTTGATGTTGTGGTGAAGAGGTCTGATTTGGAGGTTGTAGGTGGTGACCAATGGTGTTCTGTTGTTTTTTTTCTTGGGTTTCTCCTGTAGTATTTGACTTCTGGGTACCCGTCTGGCTCTGTCAATTTGTTTCTTCACTTCTGCGGGTGGGTACTGTTGTTTTAAGAATGCTTGATAGTGACCCTGAAGAGGTAGCCATGTTAGTCTAGATCAGCAGAACAAACAAGGAGTCCTGTGGCACTTTTAAAGACTAAGAAATTTATTTATTGCATGAGCTTTTGTGGGAGAAAATCCCAGTGTGCATTTGGAAGGAACCTTACTCCACATTAAAGGGTTTCTTTATTTTTTTATTTCTCTTATCCTGACTGCTAGCTTTGTGCCTGATTAGATTGGGAATGCTTAATTTTCTGATCTTGGATGCCTTCAAAGGCAGGCAAGAATTTTACACCTCTGTGAATGCCACTCAGCAGTGTGCAAAAACTTCACAGCTAGTGGGAGTGTTAATAAGAGCCAATTATGAGTTCATTGACCTACCTTGTCACCAACTTGCACAGAAAAGCTTGTATGTTGGGGAAATGAGTCCTGATGCATGTGACTCATTTGGGAAGCTTACTGTTACATGAATCTTTATATAGTGATCAAACAAATGGGATGATCTACAAGAGGATAGGAAGGAAAGTGTTTCCCCAATTAATCTGTACAAAAAAATCTTCTGGAGTGCTGTTTTTGCTACTATTCTTTATTTTATTGACATCAAAACCAAACTAGTTAATAAATGCATCTGTTTTCATGGGCGGGGAGGAGTCCATTGCTCCACTGGAACCGTCCTCCCTGCAGGTAGTTCTCTAGGAATGAGTCTAGGACTTCCCTTCCACTTCTGATGCTAGCTGGAGTTTTACTTCTTCTTCCAGCGGGTAGCAACAAGCAGCAGTGCCATACCTCACTGTTGCAGTTAAAAACATTAAATTACGCTATTTCAGCAGTGCACTGCACTGCCCACGGTGCCTCTGAGACCTCGAAAGTGTGAGACTGATGGTCCTTTGAAGAATTTTAGGTTTGAAGGGACTACTGTGATCATCTAATTTTGATATTTCTTTCGACCACAGGCCATAGACTTTCATCCAGTAATCCTCCAGGAACATCATGCCTTTTATAATAAATAGATTGGCATTAGCTGGGAGACCCAAAATAGATGGCAGTAGCAACACAAGGAAGGGCTGTGAGAGAAAGACACCACTATCAAAAAAGGAATGTATGTATCTGGTATCAAAGTTCAGTTTCACTGGAGGTGGAAGCAAAAGTTCAGTCTGCTTTTTCATCTGGCCAAGCCAGTTCAAAGCGTGGTGTGAAACTTGCACGATCAGTATGAAGACATTGGGAATGAATGCTCTTTGAGAGATCTGCTTGCAGACTTGAGTCTGTTGATCTTCAATGTTACAAATAAAGATGTAGTTTAGAGCAGAGTTCCCTGAGGACAGTGAGGGTGATTCAGAGGACAGGTATGCAGGGAAAGGGGGGAAGAAAGAAGTCCAGGGAAGCCAGACACCGGGCCAGTTGTGCTGTGACTTGTAGTCAGCTATCGGGTTTCATCTGTAACCTTGCTGACTCAGTGTCAGGACACCCCTTCAGTGCCAGGATCCTAATCTGGGACACAGTGGAGTTGGGTAGGCCCACATCCCCCGCCCGCTTCCTATTTCGACCTCGGGGTGATCACTCCACAAAGTGTTAAAGACTATTTGCCTCATTTGCCCTGCCTTGCCTGAGGGTTGATCTGTAAACTGTTGGCTTACCATGCCAAGGGCTATATACTGTTGGCCTTGTCTGCCCTGCCCTGCCAGAAGGCTAGGCCCTAGACTGCTTATTTGCCCCCCAGAGGGTGGATACCATTTGCTATGTCTTCTCCGTCCTCTGTGAAGGCTGAGGCTTCCAACTGTCTGCTCACCCTACACTGCTCCTGCCCCACCCTACCTGACTCTCAGGGCTCTGAGCAGTTTGCTCGCCAGACAGAAAGCTAGAAACTGCTAATTCCCAGCTTCTAGCTCAACCCTCCCCACAAGACATAGTGGTCAGGAGATATGGCCTCCCATAGAGATTGACCATCAGGGAGGGTCACTACGCCATTGCCCATGCTGGGGGACATTTACAAGTACCTCACATATAGATCCTTCAGTGACTGTATATTTGTACGTATATTGGCACTGGCTCTTTAAAATACCCATCAGCAAAGGTGGGTGACTCACCCACCCCACCTAACATCCCATCACAGGCATTGGCATATTGACTACTAGCAGTAAATATGCCAATGGCCAGTGATAGGATATTAGATGGGGTAGATTCTGAGATGGTGCAGAGAATTCTCTTTTGGGTGTCTAGCTGGTGAGTTTGCCTACATGTTCATGCTCAGGGATTAGGTAATCACCATAACTGAGGCCAGGAGGGGACTTTTCCCCATGGCAGATTGGCAGAGGCCCTCAGGGTTTTTCACCTGCCCCTGTAGCATGGAACCTGGGTCATTTGCTGGTGGGTTCTCTGTACCTTGAAGTTTTTAAACCATGATTTAGGGACTTCAATGGCTCAATCATAGGTTAGGTGTCTATTGCAGGAGTGAGCGGGAGGTTCTGTGACCCACATTGTACAGGTCACACTAGATGATCATATTGGTCCCTTCTGACCATAAAATCTATGAAACTTTATGTTTGCCAGGCCTACATGTGAAAATTCTTGAGATAAAATGCAAGCCCAGTACTAGAGAATTTGTATAACAGCTGATCGTAACAGCTAAGCAAATGAGCCCTTATAAGTGCCAAAGCTAAATCAGCCTGCCAGCCTAGCCATTATTTTACCAACATGGTTAACACTTTTGTTTTACACTGGCTGTGTGCTTAGGATGGTAAGAAGGACGTTTACAGACAGTCAATAAGTCTGTATTTCAGACCAGAAACTAAACTAGCACCATCCTCCTTAAATGATGAAGCCAATAAATAATATCTCCATCAACAGACCATGAAAAAAAGGACATGGAATGCAACAAGCACTTGGAGCCAAAAAGAAGCATTTCATGTATGTCAGAATTTACTTTTAAGCATTTTATATCCATTTATTCCCTGCAATACAGTGCCTGTCTGCATTAGTTGCTGCAGAAGTTAAATTACCAGAAAGAGAAGTGAAAACATGGATTATGTGTCTGTGTAATAAAGCAGATTACAGTGTTTAAAAAGCCAGACAAGAGCCCATAAAATGCAGATATTGAAACCCAGATAAACTAGGGCCAATCATAGGGTGCGTCTACACTTAGAAATTAAGTCGACTTAATTTCCTCCACATCTACACTGGGCTTTCCTTAATTCGACTTAAGATGCTCCTTAAATTGAATTAAGGAAAAGTTAGTTTGAATTAATAATACCTCATTTTAATTCGAACTAGCACTTACGTCGACTTTATTAAGTCGACTTAAGCCAGTGGAGATGTGGAGTAGTGCCTAGTTGGACCTTTTTAAGTCGACTTAAAATGTTAAGTTGAGTTGAAAAGGCCAAAATGGGGCCATGTCTACACTTGAAAAGTTAAGTCAACTTTTAAGTCGCCTTTAATAAGGTATACTTGAAGTCAATTTAAAGTCAACTTTATTAAGTAGACATCATAAAGTCAATCTAACTTTTCAAGAGTAGACATAGCGATAATGTCTCAGTACTCTTGGATGTTGTATTCCTATGAGAGAGAAAGGAAGAGGAGTTCCAGAAGTGAGATTTACACTCCTCTAACCTTTAATCTTCTGTTCCTGCCACACTCATAATCAGACAGCCTTCTCTGTCCTTCTATTCACTTTAGCCAGACACTCTTAGGAGATTACCTCATTTGAATGCTTTAGAATAAGGCACCATTTTCTTCCTCCAAGGATGCACCAAAGTGATTATACCTCAAAGAATTCTAAAACACCGTCGATCTAGCTGCATACTGGACTTACTAAAAGTAGAAGAAAAAAACAGATTAAAACAAAGAAATTATGTACATCAAGTACCTGGTTTTAAGATAAACTATTGGTGCTCGACTGAAGTTCCCTTCATGTCCTAAGAGGAAAACAAGCAACATCTTACGTATTTGGACTGTGTCCCCTTTCTGCCTTCTGATGGTGTCCAATACATGCTGCCTGCCAAAAACTCTAGTTCCAGGTATATATGTCATTTTTCTCCTTCCTTGATGCACAACTCATTTATGTTTCTCAGGTTTCCTTAAAGTCCCTGTCTTACTTTCCTGCTAGACTTATCTCTGCAAAAGGTGAACCCCACAATCTCCACAGAAGGGCTATTTCCATCTGTTGCTTCTACATTCACTTTGTGTGTCTTAAGTTGATTCAGAACTGAATTCATTATTGTTGATAAACAGATTGATTTGTGTTTTTCATAACACTATTCACAGCTGATTTTCTAAATACAAATTCCTCAACCCGGGACATCTGCCTCCATATCCTCATCTATTTTTGAGTCTTATGACTGTGCTTTCCTTTTGAACTGTCCAGATAATACACTGAGTAATTTTCAGAAATGTTGGGTGCTCACAAAGGCTGCATCTACACTTGTAAATTAAGTTGACTTAATTTACCCTACATCTACACTACAGTTTTCTTAAAATTGACTTAAGCAGCTTGCTTAAGTCGACTTAAGGAAAATAAAGTCGACTTAATTAAAATTAAGTCAACATTATAACACCTCCTTTGAATTCGACCTAAGGCCTAAGTTGACTCCCTAGAGTCGACAAAAGCCAGTGTAGACGTGGGGTAGCCCTAAGTCGACTTAGGGCTACCCCAGGACTACACCAATGCCCTCCCTGCCGGGGGGGACGACAGGGTGAGCCTGGGATGCCCCTCCCAAAGGGCAGGGCAGAGCCCTGCCCACCCTGCCCCTATGCCCTGCCAGGGTCCCTGACCACCTTTGCCCCATTGTACCTATGTACAATGGGGCAAAGGCTGAGCCCCCTGGCATTGGGCAAAGGATGACCCCCTGCCCCGTGGACCTCCCCTAGGTCCCCCTAAGCCCCTAGAAGTCGACCTAGGCATCCAGTGTGGACACTCTAGGTCAACTTTCTAAGTTCCCCTTTAAGTCCACTTAAATTAACAAGTGTAGACATAGCCAAACAGTGCTGTAATCAGAAGGAACTGCAGCTGCTGAGCACCTTTGAAAATAGTCCCTTCTATTTAGGCACCTAAATAGGGATTTGGGGCATATAACACTGAGCATCGAGGTTTGAAAATTACTATTAGCAGCATTAAGAGTTGCCCATGTCAATAGAATCTATCGACACTGTAAGGTTTTGATATAAGGACAGACAACATTTCCACAAGAAGGGAGCATATTCCTACAAGACTCTTTCCTACAAATCTCATAAGTAGGGAAAACCTAACTGGTAGGTTAAAAGACAAGATATTCCAGAGCTGCAGTTTATGAAGGAGTAAAAAAGGATGTCTTGTATCACATTCCACTCATGGGGTGCGTCTACACTTACAAGTTAGGTCGACTTAAGGGCGCTTAAGTCAACCTAACTTACTCCACGTCCACACTAGGCTTTCCTTAAGTCGACTTAAGCTGTTCCTTAAATCGAGTTAAGGAAAGTTTAATTCGACCTCATAACACCTCGTTTTTGGTCAAATTCAGGCTTAAGGGTCCTGGCCAGAAGGGAGCCGCAGCCTAAACTCCCTTCTCCAGGACCCGAGCAATCCCAGCCAGAAGGGAGCCCCCGCAATCCTTTCTTCCTAGGACCACTCGGGGCTGGCAGCTTGCTGTCTTGGGAACAGCCAGCCCAGTGCAGGTCTGAGTCTCCCCGGGATGAGCTGCTCGCAGCTTGTCTGTCCCTGCAGGGAAAGCTGGTCTGCAGAGCAGGCTATCCCTGGGACATGCTGCCAGCCACCAGCAGCTTCTGTATCCCTGTGGGGAGAGCCAGCCCTGCGCAGCTGGCTCTCCCTGGGACAAGACGCGAGTGGCTTGCCTGTTTCGGGGAGATCCAGCCCCACACAGGGCTGGTTCTCTCTAGGATGAGCCCCCCTAGCATGGGAAGTCGAGGCTCCGCTCCCCCTCGACCTAACCAGTCTCCTTAGAGAGACTAGTGTAGACTCTCTAGGTCAACTTAATAAGGTCGACTTAAAGTCGACTTAAGAAAGTCGACTTAATAAAGTCGACCTATCTTTCTCAGTGTAGACATAGCCATGGTGAGGCCCAGGTATGTTTTCAGTAGTAGCTAGCAGGTTTAACACAATAGGCAGCACGTTTAAAACAAATAAAAGATAATATTTCTTCACACAACACACAGTCAACCTTTGGAACTTATTGCTAGGAGATGTTGTGAAGCCCAAAATTATAACAGGATTCAGAAAAGAACTTGGTAAGTTCATGAAGGTCCATCAAAGGTCCATCTATTTAGCCAGGATGGTCAGGGATGCAACACCATGCTCTATATGTCCCTAGCCTTTGTTTGTTGAGGTTAGGAGTGGGCGACAGGAGATGGATCACCTGATGATTACCTGTTCTGTTCATTCCTCATGAAGCACCTTGCATTGGCCACTGTCAGAAGATAAGATACTGGGCTAGATGGACCATTGGTATGACCCAGTAAGGTCATTCTTGTATATATATTCTAGAGGTGAAGGTTTGCATGGAAAAGGCCCTGATCCTGATTCCCTGGGGATTAACAGCCAAAATCATCTGGCAAAGTCAGCAATTGTGGCTGAGTACAGAAGGGAAAGGACTTCATTGTTTCTTGAATTTTAAAGGTGCCTCTTTATCTTTAGTGAAATGACTCATAGTACATTTAAAAATCAGAAGCAAGGAAATGCTTATTTCAGGCTTTAGCACTCTGTTGCTGTACTCAGAAGATGATGAGATCAAAATTTCACAACAAAGGGAAGAGGTGAAGGATACTGAAAGAAAGGAATAATCAGTAAAAGAAACATTCAGAAAGTAACAACTGGGATGCAATAACTAGATCCAAGGCTGTGACCCTTTATAGTGAATAAGCACTCAGATATTCAGCCTGAGATATAAAGAACGAAGAAAAGAAAGAAGAAGAGAGGAAGAAAAGGAAAGTTAATCAGGCACAGCAGAGTAAAGGGGTCTAAAAGTATATCAAAATTAATATTAAAATCAACTAAGATGAATGGCTCTTTAAACTGCAGAGTTAAGTACCAAAGATGCCCAATATTTCCCACACGGCCTTCAGAGACAGCTGTTTGGAAGGTGATACCTAAGTTCCAATTAGAGTAAAAATGAACACTTAAGGTAACCAGACTGAGGTTTATATATAATAGAAAAAAATGAATATTCTTCTTTTAAAGGCTTTCAGAAGACCCATAAAGGTTACAGAGGATAAGAAATCTTTGGCCAGTTCCTTATCTGATGGCATGGCATGCAACCGAACATGGCATGCAACCGAACTATGACAGTTTACAGCAGTGGAGGATGTGTTCCCTTGTAGGCATAGTGCATTGTAGGGTCTACTGTTACAACAACCTTAAAAAAATAGGTGATAGATCATACTGTTGGAGGACTCAAAGCAAACCAATAGCCCATGAACGTTCAACATAGTTCAAAGGTCCAAGAGATCCACTTTCTGGACACTACAGTGCAAATTAGCAATGGACACATAAAGACCTCCCTATACCGCAAACCTACTGATCGGTATAGTTACCTACATCCCTCGAGCTTTCATCCTCGACACACCACACGATCCATTGTGTACAGTCAAGCCCTAAGATATAACCGCATTTGCTCTGACCCTTTAGACAGAGACAGACACCTTCAGGATCTCTACCAAGCATTCTTAAAACTACAGTACCCACCCGCAGAAGTGAAGAAACAAATTGACAGAGCCAGACGGGTACCCAGAAGTCAACTACTGTAAGAGGAGCCCATGAAAAACAACAACAGAACGCCACTGGTCACCACCTACAACCCCCAAGCCAGACCTCTTCAACACATCATCAAAGATCTACAGCCTATTTTACAAGATGATCCCTCACTCTCTCAAGCCTTGGGAGACAGACCTCTCCTTACTTTCAGACAGCCCCCTAACCTTAAAAGGATACTTACCAGCAACTACAGATCATACAACAGAAACACTAAAGCAGGAACATATCCCTGCAACAGACCACGCTGCCAACTTTGCCCTCATATCTACACTGAAGACACCATCACAGGGCCTAATCAAGCCACCTACTCCATCAAGGGCTCGTTCACCTGCTCATCCACCAATGTGATTTATGCCATCATGTGCCGGAAATGCCCCTCTGCCTTATATATTGGACAAACAGGACAGTCTCTGCGCCAAAGAATAAATGGACACAAATCTGACATCAGAAATTGCAACACTACAAAACCAATAGGGGAACACTTCAATCTCCCTGCTCACTCCCTTGACGACTTGTTAATAGCTGTGTTGAAACAGATGAATAACAAATCACAGCTTCAAAGAGAAACTGCAGAACTCGAACTTATATGCAAATTTGACTCAGTTGTCTTGGGGTTAAACAGGGACTATGGATTTTTCTCTAATTACAACAGGTGATTTGACCTCACTCTCCTTTATGTGCTGTTCCCCAGTGTTTGAATCCTAACATCTATTTTGATTTGCTGTTACAGCCTGACCTGATCCTATGTCATATACTCCCCTGTAGAGGCGTCGTTGCCGTTGGGCTCACAGGGTGTCGGCCCTGGGTAAATTAGCTTGAGCCCCAGATCTATTTTCCCCAGCAGGCACTTGATCAGACAGCCTGTTTGCAGGGGAGGCGGAGCTAAGCTGGGAACCAGCTAGCTGCAGCTGTAGCTCAGCTAGCAGGGAGAGAAGAGGGAAGTTTAAATCCTCTCTCCCCTGCTGCACCAGCTCAGCCAGGCAGCACTGCAGCTGACTCCTCTGCACTCTGTTTTATTTAGGAGCAGCTTCTTCTACACAATACCAGTAAGTACTGTGTGTGTGTGGGGAGGGGGAACCTGAAGGTGCGGGTGTTAGGAGCAGGGGATCAATCCCCAGGTCAGTCCAGTGGGTCTGGGGAGCAGACTGGGGATCATCCCCTGCCCCTGGGTTGGTGACCAGCCAGAGCAGCAGCAAATTGTAGGTTTGGGATTGCCCCCCCCCCCCCTGCCTTCTCCAGGGTGTCAGGTGGGGACTGGTCACCACCAGACTGTACAGTGAGGTCAGCTGAGGGGTGGGTGGCTTGGGGATCGTCCCCCAGCCAGGAGTGCCAATGATGACCCTATTTATGACTTCTGCAGACCATATGATGTGCCTAAAATTTATTTTGTGCTTTGAAATGTGGTTTTGTTTGTTTGTTTGTTGTTAATTAAGCAGGGGGTGGAGGGTAACTGGAGGAAATGGAGTTGTTTTTAAACTACTTTCTTGTGTTTGAGTTCCCCCCTGCCCATCCCAGGGTGTGAGTATGTAACAATTTAGGGTTGCCCTCTCTCCCACAGGTACTGGAAGGTGATTCTGGCCCCTGGTACAGGACCTGTCCCCCCACCTCTGCCCCCCTCTCCTCCTGCCCAGTAATTAACCCTATCTCCTCAGTTCTGTCCCAAACCAAACCCCTTTAATTCAGGGATCAGTTCAGTCCCCCAACCTCCATCAGCTGCCCCCTTTCCTGAAGCCATAGTACAGCTCCCCCATCCTCAGTTTTGATCCTCTTAGGGATCTTCACCCTCCCCAAATGTGTGAGGGGAGATGGGTTTCAAATGGAGTCCCCTCTCTCCCACTTCCCAGGCTGGTAGGGGAGCAAATGCCAGGGCCTGGGGAAAAAATCCTAAGATTTGAGATTTCTATTGGGAGATCATGAGAGAAGCTTATTTTTACCTGCTAGAAATCATGTTATTTTATGTGCTTCCATTTTGGCCTGTGTTGAAAAAGCCACAGTGGACTAATGCTTGTTATTTATGCAGGCTTAAAGTAAAAGTTTCAAATGCAAAGACTAGCCCCTGTAAGCATTTTGCAACTGCAGATCATGATACCAATTACCTTAAGCAAAAGTCAACTCTGGTATAAGAGGCCCCAGAAATAAGCTCTTTCACACTTCCAAGTGTCTTGTTGTCAAACTTTCCATCCCCTCCCTTTTTCCAGGTGTGACTCTCTGAGATTCTTTGTTCCCTTCTCCTTGTTGTTAGGTGAGTCTCTTTGGATACATGACAAAAGATAATGTAAATAATCTCATCAGTTTTTATGCTGAGAGAGAGACACTCCACCCAGAGCCATATGAAATACCTGGGATGTTTCAGATCTATTGATCTATATACACCTACATGTGATGCTGCAGGAAACATGATACCATAATAATGCAGAGCATGTTTATGAGCATTCAGAAAGGAACCTTGCTTGCATGGCATGTTTTTCATCAAACCACCACACAATTACATTGCAGGAGAGAAAGCAAAGTTATACAGATTATACCCACTATGCAACATATGACAGGGTGGGCTGGGGCTCACAGCCCTTCTGCACTTTCTCCTGGCCCAGGTGGCAAGTGTGAGGTGGGGTTACCCCTCCCATCCAGCCAGGGACCCCCTCTGGGCCTGGGTCCATCAATCCGGCTGGGCATCGCCCCTCCTCCTCATGCAGTGAGGTCAGTTGGGGGATGAGTGGCCCAGGGATCATCCCCCAGCTGGAGGTGCCAATGCTGGCCTTATTTATAAAGATAAATCTGCAGCCCAGCACCATATTGTGCATCTAAATTTTATTCTGTGCTTTGAAGTTTGGTTTTCATGTTTGTTTGCAATAAAGTAGGGGGTGGAGGGTGACTGGAGGAAATGGAGTTGATGTTTGAGTTCCCCCTGCCCATCCTATGGTGTGAGTATGTGACAATTTAGGATTGCCCTCTCTCTGACAGGTACTGGAAAAGGTGATTTTGGCCCCTGGTGCAGGATCTGTCCCCTCAGTTCTGTCCCCATTACTGTCAGCCCAATAATGCTGCATTTTTAGTTTGGACTCTGCCTTTCCTTTCCTATAAGAGCGGGCTTTCTCAGTTTTGGCTGTTGTCCTTTCTGCTTTGTCTCCCTGGGATTGGGAGCCTGGCAGGAGCTGTGAGATGAGAGTAGGGAACAGTGCAGCAGCCTTCTCTGCCTTTTCTTCAGTTCACTCTGTTGTCTTCTCTTTGGCTATTTGCAGCGGAAGCACAGGCCAGCAGCCTGGCTGGCTGGGTCTGCTAGTTCGGTGTGACACCGCTCATGGCACCACACTGGAAGCCCCAGGCAGTCTACCTGCTTGCCTTGTGAATTCCCCAACTTCCTCCACCTGTTTGGTTTGTATGCACCTGAAAGCTGGGACCTGGCCAGAGCCTTTTTCAATTTCCTGCCTTGCGGCATGCTCAGGTGTGTGGCCCAGGGCTGGAACAGAGCATGGGAAAATGCAGCTACTGTGCTGCCTTTCCTGGTGCCCACCATCCAGCTGCACTGCTCCCCTGCCACCCTTCCCCTTCTCCCCACTCTCCTGCTCCACCACCCTCCTTCCCACTCCTGTTTGCTGAGGTCCCTGGCTCCTGATATTCAGCCATGGGAACTTGGAGGAGATGGGGAATGTTGTGCCTTGTCAGACAGGGAGACACATTTTATGTGTCCTTCTGACATGGTCTGACTTTTTAAGAAAGATTGCTTCTGTTATAATTCTTAATACAGATGAGTACGAAGGAGTTGTATTGCAACCCAGCATGGGGAGGAGCATGGGGTGTGGGTTTGTTTCTGTGTGTGTGGGGGTGTGTTTGTGAACTGGGGGAGGGGCCTAGTGGCTTGGCCAGGGGGTGGGGCCTAGCTGGGGGTGGGGTCTGGGGGTGTGACCTGGGGGTGGGGCTAGCAGGGAGTGGGCTGGGGGCCACAGCCCTGGATCTTTTTGCTGTCCAGCAACGCCCCTGCTCCCCTGCATTAAATTTCCTCCCATTCTGTAAGTTTCCCATCTTCAAAGCATCTGACAAAGTGGGATTTTCTCCCACGAAATCTCATGTGATAAATAAATCTGTTAGTCTTTAAAAATGCCACATGTCTTTCTACAATAGACTAACGGCTACCCCTTTGGAATATGGAAACTTTTTGTTTTCCTTCGTTAGTGAATTTCCTTGACAGTGAATGAAGACAGCTGAATAGCCCCTTGAAAACATTTCTTTCCTCTGTAACTTGTTCATCTGTGGCCAGTCAACTTGATCTGTCAGAGTGCCATATGAATGATGATTTTTTTTCTTTTAGTGTCTCTTATTACTTGGATCAGAACACTACTGAGAGAGAAGAACGGATCTTCCCATTCCAGTTTCTGTCAGTGATGAGTAACAGACCTGAAGAATTAACCTCTTTTGTGTTCTGTGTACTTATAATTAATCCCGCAATAGTTAAGGCAAAAAATCTTCAGGACTGTCAGAATACCATAAAGATCTTTATGTGATCTGGCTTGAGTGCAATGGGAGATGAAATATGTCTATTAAATCTCCAAGTCCATATATGATGCATTTTCCTGATAAGACAGATCAGCTGCTCAACTGATATGTTAACATCTCACACAACAATAAACACTTTGCATTCATGCAAAATTCCCACTGATTTACCTGGCTAGTAACACAGAGGTCATTGGAGGTTTTGAATAAAAGGCAGAATCAGTCCCAGACTCTTTTGCAGAAAGCCAGGAAAAAATGTGATCTTTTAACAAATGTCAGCTCCCTAGGTGATTTGATTCAACACTCCATGTTTTGTCTTCTGCCCTTAACTTCCCCACTAGTCTTTATTTAATCAACAGTGTATTATATCAGACTTTGGGCCTCATTCTCCAGTGCCTTGGACCCTGGGTAGTCCTTTAACCTGTCTGCAGTGGATATAAGAAACAGATATTCTGGTTTGGTAACATTTTATACTCACTATATACATCTGTATGTGCCTTGCCAAGATGCAAGGCAGTGGAGAATAAGGACCCTTGTTATTTCAACATGTATTTGTTTTAATTCTGTTGCCTTTTAGTGGCTCACCCTTTTGAAGAGTAAAGAAATTGCTTGTTCATAGGCCATTGATTGAAACTGAAATTAACATTGTTTTTATTAAATTGCTTTCCACTCTAAGATGCTTTTAAGTTATCTCAGAATATAGGGCACGTGTAAGATGTTTTCCTGCGTCTTTATAAAAGGCAAGATGTGTTTTTGTTTTTGTTTTGTTTACCCCGAAATTTGGTGCTGTAAAAATGGCATCACAGACTTCCACATTTATTGTCTTTCACTGATTTCTGTATCAACAGGGCCTGATTTACATGAAAAGGCATGTGTGAACCCTTCCCACTCTGGAATTTCAACTTCTTATGTGGGAGTATAGCCAGTTCTGTCTGCTTCATGAACCATCATCAATGGCAAATATTCTGCAAATCTGATTCATCCCCTCAGTATTCCTTTATAGGCAGGGAGACACCAGTCCACAGAAAAGGAGCCCTAATTGCAGGTACTTCTTTCAGCAACAGCTGCCATTCTGTCCCTTCCCACTCCACCAAATTCAGATCTGAATGGGGGATCCTCTCTTAAGATTCTCCCTTTAGAGTAGCAGGCCCAGCTAGCCTCTCCTTCTGCCAGGTTGTCTGGGGAAGAAAGACAGAGCAAAAGATGGGCTGGAGTAGGAGAGAAGATACTAGGGAGTAGATGCTACCTCCCCCTTCCACCTTAGGAGCTTGGCTGCATCACTAGAGAAAATGGGTAGGGAATGAGGCACCTTCATACCTTCTGGAGCCCAGTAACGTCAGATGCATGTTTCACTGTGACTACTTACTTCTGTCTTCTGACTAGTTGTTTTCTCTAACCTTCTTTTGTTTTCTCCCTCTCCTTCTGAGGCTAGCCACATTCTCCCTGCTCTCCATTTTCCTCTCCAACCTTATCTTTCCAACTTCATTCTTTGCCCTTCCCTTCAGTGCCCCTTTTATCTTAGCACCACCCCTCCTTCCATTGTGTTCACTTCTTTTTTTAAAAAACACTTCACATCCATCCCATGTCAATGTTGGCACACACAGTGAAAACCAGTCTCCATTCCTTTCTGTTAATTGCTGCTTCTTCCATTTGACCTATGCTGTTGAGACTAACTATTCTGCTCTTCCTGCAAAGTATTCTTCTTAAGCTTTCTATTGGGCACCCTCATTTCCTTTCATCAGATGATTTCCTTCGGACAGCTTCAAGTATGAGCCGGTATGTAGGCATCCTCAATGTAACCAGAGGTTCCCTCTGATTCTGGAGGAAAAAAGCTATTTGAGGAGTTCTCTTACTCGTTAGTTGGTGATGAAGTATTTCCAACCAATGCCTGGAATCTTTTGTAGGCGCCTAGTTTTCTGTCTAATGTTTTGGTAGATTTCCAATTCTTTCAGCTGTACGTTAGCCTCAAGATTCCATTTGAACTGAAAATTCTCTGATTTGTTCTGGTGTTGTGTGTATATATATATTTTTATTTTGATACATTGTTGAGTTTAATAAATGCTGTGGATGCCTTTCCTATCCTATCCTATCCTTCTCGAGGTGTCCATTTGCTAATACAGTGCTTCCCAGGTAGGAAAACTGTTCTACTTCCTTAACCTTTTTTGCATTTTAATGTGATGTAACTCCTTGACATTTGGATTTCAACAAGGACATTTGTTTTAGCATGACTAATTTACAGCCTTTCTTGGTTTGGTATTTTTGCCAAGTTATCTATCTTTATTTATAATTTTTCAGGAGTGTCACTTAGAAGCATCATATCAGGAAAGCCTAGGTCACCTAGGCATTTGCCCTCTACCCATGTTATTATACCAGTGTTTGTGTTGCTAATATGCTTCTTCAATATCCTGTCTATGGATCCCTACTCCATAATAGATGATGTTAATAAGATGTGTCTGAAACATCATCTTGACTACTTTGCTTATTTATGTAGCTATTCCCTCCCCCGCCCCCAACTTTATCTGTACTTCAACTGTTCAGATTGTAAGTTCTTTGTTGTAGAGACTCTTTATATGTTGGATTCCAAAGGGGTTGCCATGTTAGTCTAGTTCAGCAAAACAAACAATGAGTCTGGTGGCACTTTTAAAGACTAATAAATTTATTTATCACATGAGCTTTCGTGGGAGAAAAACCCGCTTCGTCAGACGCTTGAAGATGGGGAACTCATGAGTCTGACAAAGTGAGATTTTTATCCCATGAAATCTCATGCAATAAATAAAATGGTTAGTCTTTAAGTCTATGTCTACACTAGAAAAAGTTAAAGTCTTAAAAAAGACTTAACAAAGTCGACCTAACAAAGTGGTTTCCATGGACGTGGACTTAGTTCACTTTGTTAAGTCGACCTAACTGCCCTTAGGTTGACTTAATAAAGTGGACTTAAGCATCCACACTGTGCTTAGGTCAACCTAAAGAAGGGTCTTACGAAGTCAACCTAAGCTTTCATTAGGTCAATTTAAAGATTTTCTTAAGTCGACCCAATGAAAGCCTGGTGTGAACAGGGACTAAATAAGGTCGACTTAAGCCTCCTTAAGTTGACCTAACTTGCAAGTGTAGACATAGCCTAAAAGTGCCACCAGAATCCTTTTGTTTTTATGTGTTGGGAAAACATGCAGCATGCTGTGAGTGCTGCTTCATTATTAATATATTTTATTTTGTGTGTGGGGGTTGCATTAATGTTTTTAAGTTCTGGATAATTTTTGTTTATGCAATCACATTACTATGGAATAAAGAGTCAAACTCTCTTAAAATATTGTCATTTCTATTGGCTCTCCTTTTCAAAGATGTTTTTTCTTCCTCCTTAGGAAAAAAAACCCAAAAAGAAATGTAAAAGTATATTTTGATGACTTTGTATGCAAGAGCTACTGAATAACTTTTGTCCTGATTTTTGGATAATCGTCTTTAGCCAACTGCAGTGTATAGACTGTCCAAAAAATTTATCTTTTCATGTCTACACTCTCTCAAATCAGGCATGTGTTTAACACAGTATAAATCAGATGATGAGGTGGTGTCTATTAACCAAGGTTTACTGGAGCATTTTTCTGCACTTTCATGGTGTTCACTCCACTATTATCCAGTGACTTCACCCATTGCTGCTGTTACTGTTGATGCCAAAAAGCACATTGTGCCAGTGTGAGCCTAAAGTCAAACCGGCATCTTAGTGAAACTCCCCATAGTACACTACTGTCCCTTTAATATTTCATAGGCCTATATGTAGCTCTTAAATTATTCAAGCACACTCTTTTTCCTAAACATAATATCTCTTTTTAAGGGTTTTCTCAAAAGGATTGAAATGTGGCTTTCTATGGGAAACCTGATACTGCATTAAGACGCGTGAGAAGAATTGAAATGAAATTGACAACCTTATTCAGAACATTTAAGTTAATTCTGATCCATAACCCCAGCTGGGAGTAAAGGGGAGTTAGTGAAAAATGCACTACTTTTTTTTTTTTTTAAATCAGTCTTCCCAAAGCAAATTAGGAGACTGGATTTCCTGTGATAAAGTATAAAGCTATTTATCACCTTGAAATCTATTTCTTGTAATACTGCCCATCTCTTTCTCCCTTTACTTTCTCATATTAAACTGTAAGTGATATCTGCTTCAGAGTACTCTCATCTTAACTAGTGCAGATGATCTTAGGGGGAAAGAGAATGTTTTGTGATCTAGTGATATTTAACCAGCTTTTTTTACTTTAGTAATATGATTTTAACAAGCAGCATAATGAAATCATACAAAAATCTAGGACATCTATTTCGGTGTGAATCCAATGTACTGACCTTGTAAGCATGCATAATACTTAACAGGATTCAAAGTGACAGAACATCTTATGCAGATCTGATTTAGTTGGAAAGTATTTTTACATTGGTCCAGAACCATTGACATTGATTTCAGTGGGCTTTGGAGCTATCCAATAGTGATTTACCATTATCAAGGTGATGTCAGATGACATCAGTGGCCTTTCAGTGTTTTGATCTGCTTGAGCTCCTTACTCATGCTCTAGAAGGCATAGGAGAATGCCGTCCTGCATGAAAGCTTCATGACTGATAAAATCAGATGAGGGATATTCCAGTATCTTTGTCTGAGTTTGCTCTCTGAAAGTAGAGTGTCATTCAAGCCAGCATTTATTAGTTTCCTGGCCAAGAAATGATCCTTTGAAACAGACTATTTTTCTGATTCACATTTTGAGGAGAATCCTGAAGTATATGGGGCCGTGCTGATTTCTACAAGCTGGGCATTTGGCCCTATGTCTCAAGTTTTCTTTTCTGAGAAGGTTTTGTTAGGACAATTTTAGCAACATCTGCCTTGGGTCTACGTGCTGATAGGCTGTGACAGTCTTTTCTTAAGTGCCACCATAACCAAAGACACTTACTCAGTCTGTAGAAATTAATATATCTAGGCCTGGGAGCAGGGGCATCTCAGTGTCGTAGGTCTTAACACATCAGCTGTAAAGCCTTATTTCTTAGTTCTTTTTATTTTCTATTTTTCAACTATAAACATAATCTAGGAGAATATCTTTATATGCTAATGTTAACATAATCACACCATACTCTACACCACACCACACTCCCCTTCAAAATAGAAGGGGAGTGTGGTGTATGAGTGTGGTGTGTGGAAGGGGAGTGTGGTGTGGTGTAGAGTATGGTGTGATTATGTTATGGTATGGCTAGGTTTGAACTTTTTGTCTAAAAATTTGGAACCTCTGTGAGCTTCAAACCCCTGTTTCTCCATAGATGTTTCTTGGGGGAGGGGAGTTTTATACCTACTACCATAGTTTTATTTTTTTAAGATCAGAAGGGGCCTTCAAGATCATCTAGTTGGACCATCTTCTTAATGCAAGTCATAGAATTTTACCCATGGAGCAGGCAGGGAACATGTGGGACACTACCAGCTAAAAAATGTAATCATTTTTATCAAATATATCACTTGCATCAGGACTTAGATAGCACAGTGGTGGTTTTTACACAATAACTTTAAAGTAGCTACATTTGGAAGGTCCTACTTTATTTTAAAGTGGGATGTCTTTATATGAAAGTAAGGAAATTCATTAACTTATTTGACTCACGATCTTTGTGTGTTTCACCACTAGAAGTTGGCACAATTAAAGATATTCACTCACCCACCTTGTCTCTTTAATATCCTGGGACCAATGGCTATGTCTACACTGGCAAGTTAGTTTGAATTAAGGGCTGCATCTACACTGGTAAATTAAGTCGACCTAAGCTTGATTAAGTTGACTTAATTTGCCCTGTGTCCACACTTGCTTAAGTCGATTTAAGCAAAATAAAGTCGACTTAATGAAAATTACGTCGACTTTATTAAACCAACTTTCTACTCGACCTAAGGCTTAATTCGATTTTTTTTAAAGTCGAATTAAGCCAGTGTAGCCCTGGGGTAGCCCTAAGTCTACTTAGGGCTACCCCAGGACTACACCAATGCCCTCCCTGCCGGGGGGGGGCATAGGGGGATCCTGGCATGCCCCCCCCCAAAGGGCAGGGCATGTGGGCACGGTGTGACATTGTCTGGATTTAGGGAAGCATTTATGATATTAGTTCCTAGGGATTATAGCATTTATGAGATAGCCATTGAAAATAATATCATAAATGCTTCCCTAAATCCAGACAGCATCACACACAGGGCTCTTCCCTGCCAGGGTCCCTGTAACCCTTTGCCCCATTGCACACAGGGGGTGCCCTCCCTGCCCCCGTGGACCTGACCAAGGTCCCCCTAGCCCCACAAAGTCGACCTAGAGCATCCACACTGGATGCTCTAGGTCGACTTTGTAAGTTCCCCTTTAAGTCGACTTTAATTTTAAGTGTAGACACACTAAGTCGACTTAGTTAAAGTCAACTTAAAAGTGCAAATGTAGACATAGCCAAGGAGGCTTAATTTAAACTAACTAAAGCCATGGCTACACTAGGCTTTAGTTAGTTTGAATTAAGGAAGTCCTTAATTTGAACTAATAAGTTCGAATAGGGTATTCAAACTAAGAGGTTAATTCGAACTAACTAGTTCGAATTAACCGGACATTGAAATGAATGGCGATCACTAATTCGAACTAAGCAAGTGCTTGCTTAGTTCGAACTAACATTCCAGTGTGGCCATGCTAGTTCAAATTCAGTTAATTTGAACTAACTAAAATGAGTTTGAATTAGTTAGTTCGAACTAACTAATTCGAACTAATTTTAGCAAGTATAGACATAGTCAATATGTCTACAACTACACTGCATAGCACTGGTATTATAATGTGAACAACCAGCCAGAAAGCTCCAATCCTCTAAAACCTCTAGAGCCATGCCACCACTTAAATTTTTTTAAATATTGATTTTTTTTTAAAAAATCTGGTTTTTATTACTATTAATTTGAAAAATCTGTGGCCAAGAAGAACTCAGGACTGAACACTCGTATGGAACAGAAAAACATTCTTTTCATAGCTAATAATTATATTAAGGAAATTGACATGTACAGTCTTCACTGGCTGACATAATGTACCAGAAACCCACAGCGCAGGTTCAGGTTTCTCCCTATTAAAAAATGGAATCAGTTTGATGATGTTTCCTAATTTAGACTTTTAAATTGACATGGTTGCAATTTCAAAAGAGCCTAAAGCCATTTTTCTCAACCATGGATTTTGACTCCCCCACATCCTCCCGCAAGAGGGTCACGGAAGGCAATCAGAGGGGTCGCAAGGCGAGGAAAATTGTATTACTCTCTAAAGCAGAGAATATCTTGCTCCCTCACTCTCCATGTACCCTTATCCTTCAAGGTCAAGTATTCACTGTCAACTTCTCCAAACACACACAAAGGATATTAGCTTATAGTTATCACTGATATATTTTTTTTAACTCTTTTCTAGTAAGATTAAGGGAAGTATGACTTTTTTTTTTTTTTTTTTTTTTTTACTTTGAATAAGAGATCACCAACATTAAAAGACTTGAGAGGCTTGTCTAAGGGAAACAAGTGGCCAAATATAATGGCAAGTTAATTAAATACAGGCTTCATCTTCCTTCAATCTTCATTGAAAACCCTACTCCATTTGTTTTTCTTTCCAGGGTTACTTACAGAACTGGAACTGGGGCTTGAGCCTTGCTGACAGTGCAAGGTTGCTGAAAACAAGTTGGGGTGCTGAAAAAAAGCAACAAGGACCATGGGTTTGGAGCCTGGGTCCACCAGGCTCTTAAGACCTAGGCAAGCCCAACCTGCCCCCAGTGACTGCCTAGGAAATATACAGTAGGAGCTGAATGGTAATGGAGGACTCCCTTCCTGAACTGTGATTGGGTCCTGATTGGTCTCCAGCCTCTATTTAATCTAAGCATTGGACCAGGAAGTGCCTATGCAACTGTCTCTCCCTTGTTTGGACTGTTTTCCCTGCTCTACTTGCTAATGCTGCTGCTCTTTAGGCAGTCTGACCCTACCTCATTCCTGGTTTGCTCTCTGGGATGTCATTAGGCTCTGATCTCCTGGATCTGACCTGCCCTGACTTGCATCTCCTGCCCTGATCACTAGGCAAGACTGCCCCCATCCAGGCCATGATGGAAAATAGCTCAGGAAAGAAGCCTGATCAGGCTTACAGTGTTCCTGGGCTGGAGCCCAAGGCAGAGAGAGGGATTGTATTTCTCTACAGCCTCACGAAGGAGGCAAGCATGAAGACCCTAGATGCAAGGGGCTAAAAGAACTGTTGGGTGTGGACATGATGTGAGATCAGGGGCAATTGAATTCCACTCTGATTCCCCCTGAAAGAGGCAATATTCCAAGTGACCCGGCCAGAGAGCTGAGTCACAAGACAAAAGGGACCACCAGCAGACCTGAATGACTGGTTGGCAGGGCTATGGAAAGGAAAACCCCTTTCACTGCCACACCAGCCACAATGGATGCATCAGGTAGAGAGTCACTCTTTCATGTTCAGTGACAAACTACAGCAATTCAGGGAACTTTGATATTGCTTGAAAACAAGCAGTGGGGGGAGGGGAGTAATATATTTGAAAAGCAAAACCTCTGAAAAGAAGATTGAATATATATTTTTTTCTTAATTGGAAGCCTTTCTTGCTTATTAGTCTTTTGAATCTTGTGGAAAAAAATCAAACTACAAGGGATCTGTTAGTTTCGAAGTACCACAGCTTGCTGGCATGTGTAAAGACAAGAAAATTGTCTTTCTCTGATTTACCTGAGTTGCTAATTATCTGCCAAAAAATTGCCAGATTTTTTTTTTAAAAATAGGAAACAAAGAAGTGTTAGGAAAAGCAACTTTCTCTTTTGCAAATACAGTTTTGTGGATTTTTTTTTCTAGTATTCTAACTTTTAATTGCAGCAGAAAAAAACCAAGAGAACAAACATTAGAAAGCAACTGGGGAGAAAAATAATAGCATTGTTGCATTCTGGTGTTCGTCTATATTCCAATGTTGTACTTTAATATACTTTGACACAGTACAAATGATACAACCCACCCCACCTCCATTTAAGCTCAGTTTTGTTATATAACTTATTTCCATGAGGAAAAAGGAATAAGTTAAACATCTATATTTTTTTTATACTTATCTAACTGCATCTCCAGTAGAAAACACACAACTATTCTTGTTTAAAATAAGTAAAAATCCCATCCCTAACTAACTGAAATAATTATACTGCTATTATACTGTATATAGACCAGGCCTGAGAATTTTTAGATTTGACATGCTCCTGGTGAGGAGTCATGCAAGAAACATAAATGCTCCTCATCTGACACAGTGCCGAGAAAAAATACGGCACCCAAGACAGCTGAAAGTAGGGCCATCCTTCGGGTGGGGGCCAGCGGAGCAACTGCTCCAGGCCCTGCAGTTTGGCAGGCCCCATGCTGCCCCTCCCCCGCGGGCCCCCTGCTGCCTTTGGTGGCATCTCAATGGAGTTGGCTCCACGCTTTAGTTGCATTTCAGTGGTAGGGGTTGGGGGCCTGCACAGGGCAATTCGCCCTGGTCCCCACACACACACATAAGGACAGCCATGGCGGAACACTTGTCAACAGCACCATCAACGGCACCATTTCAAGCCACGGTACTGAGTGTGGCACCCGAGAAGGAATCAGTGCTGACATAACCTCCAGCTGCCATTAACAGCAAACCTCCTAATGGCACCACCAATGGTGCTGAGTCCACAAGTGGCACTAACTGGTGATACGGCACCATTAGTAGCCCCAGCACCAACCACTCCACCATATAAGACGACAAATATGTAAGGTATGTGAGATGACAAAAGTTCAAGATGGTCACACTATTCACAATAATACCGATGTTTCAACGAGGGGATTGGTTCTCAGACATCAACCTCCAGGATGCCTATTTTCATGTCACAATTCAGCCTTCCCACAGACCATTTTAAGATTCATGATAGACGGCAGACATTATCAATACAAAGTCTTACCATTCGGCCTATCTACAGCACCAAGAGTTTTCTCCAAGGCCCCTGATGTTGTCAAAGCACACCTAATGACACAAGGCATTGCAATCTTCCCATACCTAGAAGATTGCTTAGTAAAAGTTTGGCCGGGGGCTCCTGGAATACCTTCCTGAATGTACAAAAATCAGGGCAAGCTGCAAAACTGAGAGCCAAACTTTCCCAAATCAGGCTCCCTAACAGTCACAACCAGGCTTCTTATTCCCCACACCTTTTACCACAAAGTAGAAACAGCCCCCTTTATTGCACTCCAGCTCTGCTGGCTCCCAATGAGCTGCACAGTCTCTTAAAGAAATAGGTTCTCTTGATCACAAAGGGCCAGCCAAATCACACAGAACAATATAATTTTGGATCTTACCCAAAATACCACTCTGATAGCCAATCCTTTAGTAACTATAACTAAAAGTTTAATTTAAAAAGAAAAGAAACAAAATATGAGAGATGTTAAAGGGTCAACGTGAATCACATGCATACAAATGATTTAGAGTCCATAGAAAGCAAGTTCTTAGAAGACTAAGGAGTTTGCAGGCACATTCAGTTTCTCTGGTAAACACCCAGCACCTGAGTGTGGCTCAGTCCTTTGTTCAATCACAGATGAATGTTCCAGAGGTGGGTGTTGACTGGAGACTGAAGACAAGATGGAGTTGAGGCTGCTGCCTTTTATCATCTTGGGCCTTCCCCATGCTGTCTGGAGTTTTTACAAATCAAAATGGAGTTGAGTCACATGGGCAAGTCCTAGTGGCTCAGTAGTTTTCTCCCTGAGCCCACCCACTGTTCCTGGGAGCTTCCTTAATGAGCCATGAAGGAAACAATAGCTGTAGATATCCAGCCTTCCTGGTGCCAAATTGCTGGGCCACAGAGTGGTCAGAGTCCTGGGTTGCCAGCTTCCACACAGTGACAGCCACTCATTTGTCTACGGGCAGGGCGGGTCAGAGTCAGGTGCCCATGTGCTGCAGAACTGGGGTGAGCTCGTGGATGATCTCGAGGAATGTCCGTTTATTCATCTTAAAGCTCTGTAGCCACAGGTCATTGTGCCAGGTGGTGAGGACAATCCATTCCCACCAGTCACTGTAGGCCTCCCGTGACTGGAGGCGACAAGTCACAGAGCGCAGCACAGTTCAGTGCCCGCGGCAGGTTGCTGGGGCAGCTGGGCGGGGGGCAGGCTGTCGTCTTCCTCCGCACTGGCGTGTTGCCGGAGAGGCCTGCTCCACAGCCGATGAAGCCTTACTACTAGCTGGCAGGTGTTGCTCAGCTGGCCGACAAAGAGCAGGAACAGAGGCATATCCATGACCTTCTCAGGCTCAGAGTTTCCAGGCACAATGGGAAGGGGCTGAGCCCACTTACTGTTTTGGGGCGTGGCCGGGGGAGAGGAGACCGTCTCTGCTGCCACATTTCCCACGATGCACCCTTCCATCACCCCCCAAGTCAAATGATTTGGGAATTTTTGCCTGGGACTCTCCATCTTGAAACAACTTAAAGCAAGATTGGGGCCCTGCCTGTTCTCAGGCAGAGACTGTTTATAAAAACATGTAACGGCTGAACACCTTGAGCATGAAGTTCTACTATGAGGTTAGTTTAGGTAGAGAAGAGAAGGAGAAAAGGCAGATCCATGACCTGCTCATGCTCTGAGTTACCAGACACAATGGGAAGGGGCTGAGCTCCCATGGCCAGGGGAGGAGAGACCTCTGCTGCCATGCTGCCACACTTCCCATGATGCACCCCTCCAACCCCCCCAAGTCGACTTAAGAGTCTAGTGTAGACTCTCTACATCGACTTGATAAAGTGTGCCTTAAGTCGACTTGGGAGTGTAGTGTAGACTGTCTACGTTGACTTGGTAAAGTTGACTTAATAAAAGTGCCTTACTACAGTAGACTTAGCTTTCTAAGTGTAAACATAGTCTCTGACTCTGCGGGAGCCACATTCAGAGTAGAGAATGGTAGTATAGAAGAGAGATTTAAGTTTTAGATAAAAATGGTTATTAATCTTAAATTTAGAATAAAAATTGGAACTAAACTAAACTTAGTTTTCCCAAACCCTTAGAGAACTTCAGCTACCACTAGAAGAAAAACAAACAAGGAGTCCTTTGGCACTTTTAAAGACTAACAAATTTATTTATTGCATGAGCCTTCGTGGGAGAAAATCCCACTTGGTCAGACAAAGTGGGATTTTCTCCCATGAAAGCTTATGTGATAAATATATTTGTTAGTCTTTAAAAGTGCCACAGGACTTCTTTTTTGTTTTGTTGAACTAGACTAACATGGCTACCTCTTTGTCACTAGGAGAAAGGAAAGTCTGATATTTTCAAAGGCGAATAGTAATTTGAATGCCTTAGTTTTCTGGGTGCCCAACTTGAGACATAGAAGGTTTGGGGCTTTTTTGTTGTTTTTTTTTTTAATGAACATATGCACCCCCTGAAAATAAGTCCTTTAATATGGTGACCCAAATATTTGGTTACTTATGAAAATCTCAGCCTAAAATCTTAGTGGGCTAAACAGGATTTTAAAATCTCCTGGCAATCTGTTTCTTCAATCTTTGCATGTTTTGGGGGCAAAATCAAGTTTAATTGGGCAGAATAAATCAGGTGTGAGGGATGGCTTGTATTTGATGCAAGCCCTCTCAGGTGTCTAACATGTGTGAGTCAAGGCTTTGATTTTTAATGTAACCTACCAAAAAAAGGGCTTTATTTTAATTTATGCATTTTCTCTTCAGCATATGGATTTCACATCTGATCTAAAATCAGTTTGTATATTTTAACAAGTGAGTAAAGCTCAAGGGGGGTTCTTAATAATTAAGGGATTATGTTTTTGTGGTGTTAATTAATTTGATTCCCAATATATCATCACTTCCTTGTATTTACCATTAGTTTTATTGGCTGAGTATGTGTGCTAAAGAGATTTGCTATTAAAAAGATTTTATTTAAATCCATGCAAGCTTTTGCATTTGATAATCAAAGGGGGTCTCTGATGGAGTTTGGATTAAAATCAGGGAGAGAAATTCTCAAGAAAGGGGCTCATGTGAGAACGTTCAGCTTCTATGAGTTGCTAGATGGTTTTTAAACAGCTATGTAAATATCCTTGAATTGATGGAGCAGAGCGATTTATTCTGTTAATGATTCTTCGGAAGTTTTCCCTGTTACCCATGGTAGAGTTTTGAGACTTGACACTTGTACTGGGGGTTTAAACACTGAGGATTCGTTTGTGAATTTGTTTCTGAAACTGAAGATATATGAAAATTAAAATGAACAAATATAATGCCTTGTAGTTCAGGAAAACAAAACATCATGATTCATAACAAAATCACTTATATTGGTCCAGGTCCTGCAAAAAGAACCGAGTTGAACTTTTATATATTTACCCATTTATCTTCCTGGACAAAACAAAACAAAAACATATATACAGTTAATGCCATGAAGGTTCCAGTCTTGCTCTCTTCGAAGCGAATGGCAATACATCCATTACTGACTGCTTTTTGAACTTGTTAAAGAGAGATGCTCCCTTCAGCTAGAGAGTGGATACACCCGACTAGATAGTACGGAATGAGATGCCAGCTGCCTTCCCTCTGGCTTTCTCCTGAGGTATGTCAATTTCAGAGGAGCCCTATTGCAGTGGAGGTTGGGGAATGTGATGAATTAGTGGTGGATTTGACAAAACTTGTTTTTTCATCAGAAAATGCCAGTTCTCTGAAACATTTTGTGTGGGAATGATTCATTTTTGACAAAGCTTCTGCTGGGAAGAATTCCTCTAATCCAGGATGGAATTTCTGATCAAAATCAGAAGAGGGAGAGATCCCACTCCAGATGGTGGGATAGTCATCTAGAAAGCAAAAGACCCAGTTTCAAGTCTTTGTTGTAACCCTTTCAGGGTAAAGTCTAGATGCTGCATTTCCCAAACCACTCAGTTATGGGTTATTCTGGGCTGAGTCCCTTGTTCTTAATCTCTCTTGCTGAAGCTATTTCACATTGTTTAAATAAATATCCATAGGCTCAGAGAGAGACTGACTAACTCCCCAGTCTGCTGGGTAGGGCACTCATCTAGGACATGAGAGATGCAG
This sequence comes from Pelusios castaneus, assembly GCA_007922175.1. Taxonomy (NCBI): domain Eukaryota; kingdom Metazoa; phylum Chordata; order Testudines; family Pelomedusidae; genus Pelusios; species Pelusios castaneus. The sequence continues at coordinate 1,519,308 of ML685886.1, read as the reverse complement.
GGATTTGAACTTCGTTCTTCACATCCCAAAGCAGACTTTTGCTTGCCTGATTAATATGCAATTACTTACACACAGTGGACCAGTTCCTATGAAAGATATTGACTCTATAGACCAGTGGTAAGGGCCCTTGCTTAAGATGCAGGAAAACCCTGTTTTCCCTGGTTCAAAGCAAGGACTCTTGAATCTGGGTCTCCCACTCATGAAGTAAGTGCCCTACCTATTGTGCTTTTGGCTAGTCTGGAATATCTCTTTGTGCTCTCTCTTTACTGGTGAGGAGAGAAGAGAGAACAGGAAAAATGTTAAAAATCTCAAATCTTCACAAGCCAGGAAAGCCATTTCCTACCAGCTCTAGAATTAATAAATTGCCACCTTCCCTTTCCTATCCCACCCACCTTTTGGACAGCCACCTTTGGGCTCCAAAGCAGAGGACAGGTTGCATCTGCTTTTCACTGCCATTCTGTTTTCTTCTGTTGGCATTTCTACCGGGGATTCTCTGCTGAGTTCTAAACCAAGTTATTCTAAGGAATCACAGAGGTGAATGTATTGCAAGACTTCAGTGGGAGCAGAAGCAGCTCTGAGCAGAGCAAGGACTTGCACTAGAGAACTTAAAAAACAATTACAAAAAACAATACTAATCTACAACCTTGCTGAGCTCTAGGATGAAATGAGAGAGAAGGTGTACCCTAGCAAAGGTTAATGTGATACAAGAACAAAATAATGAAAGACAGTGGCCAAGAGAGAGAACCTGTATGAAGACTGTTCAAACCCACAGAAGTAGTGAGTGGCAAAATGAAAGTTCAAAATATACTAACATGGTAGAATCCATCAAAAAGTCAGCATTTGGAAAGTAGACCTGGCAGATATGCAATAAGTAGGGAAATGTAGTCAAAGAGGCCTGATCCATTGCAGAACCATGCGACATTATATTTATTACAGATGTCACTACTACACAGTGAGTGTGTATATGTGCATCTGTTTCTGTGTCTTTTATTACCAATATGATACAAAGTGCAAACCATATATGTGATCATGGTGCTCATCATACAAATGCCTATATTCTTCCAGGGCTTATTTCCCAGTTGTACAGTAACTTAATGCATTTAACCCCATCTATTCAGAAGCCTATAATCTCTGGAGAAGGTACAAGGCTCCTCTTCCTACAGGGATCCCTGACTGTATTCCTAATTTTTTCATTCACATATTAGTTTTAATTCTGAACTACCCCAAAGTGTTTTACAAACTTAGCAAAAGAGTATACAAAACTATATACAAAGAGGACTTCAACAACTACTGAATTACAGCAATCTCAGGGTGGTTTACAGCAGCTGTTTATCAGCGTAAATTAACACCCGGGTAGAAGTCATTGGATTGGAGGAATGGAAAGAAGCAACATTCTACAGTTGAAACTGGAGCGGGGGGGGGGGGCCACTTAGGTAGAATATTATTGCCCATTTTGAGATTTAGCCAAGGTTTCACTTTTATATTTGCAGGGAAAAAAAAGAACATTGTGAGACCTTAATAGGACCACTATGTGTGTACAGTATTTCTTCTTCTTCTTCTTCTTTGGTCAGAAGGGCCAATACTTCCCACACCATTAACATTTAGCCATATATATAGTCATTAATTCACAACTGACTCAGAAGATGGTACTACCTAATATACCCTGAATACCATTTCCAGGAACACATGGAAATTTCCCACCCCAAGTGTACCTAATTATCCTTAGGTGGTGAGAAGATATACAATCACAACTTGAGGTAGTTATGGCCACAGCCCTTCCTAAATCAATACAATATTATTAAACATGTTAAATAAGGAAGCAATGAAGTGATACAGGAAGACTTTGAAAGTCTCCAGTTCCAAGCTGGACACATTGGATGCGTCTACTCTTACAAATTAAGTCAATTTAAGGAGGCTTAAGTCAACTTTAAATACTCCACATCTACACTGGGCTTTCCTTAAGTTGACTTAAGCTGTTCCTTAAGTTGAATTAAGGAAAACTTAGTTTGAATTAATAACTCCTCATTTTAATTTGAACTAGTGCTTAAATTGACTTTATTAAGTCGATTTAAGCCAGTGGAGACAGGGATTAGCACCTTGGTGGAATTTATGAAGTCGACTTAAAACTTTAAGTCGACTTAATAAGGTCAAAAAGGGGGCACATCTACACTTGAAAAGTTAAGTTGACTTTTGTTAAGCCACATACATTATTCTACTTTATATGCAATATTTCTGATAAAATTTCACCCCTTGTTAGAATCCTATTCACTCTTTCATCTCTTATTCTTTGAGGGTTTTTTCCATCGGACCTGCATAGCAGGTATATCCATGTTTTGCAGAAGTGAGAAAGCTAGGTCTAAGGCCCTTATCCTGCTAGCATTTACACATGTTTATCTTTATGAAGAATAGTCTGAGTTGTACAGGGCAGCTCAGGTATAAACAGGTGTGTAACTATGGATCTAAGAGCAGGATCTTAGTCTTTGACATGTTCCTGAGGGGTAGCTGTGTTAGTCTAGTTGGGGGAGGAGGCGAGAGAGACCAAAAAAAGAAAAAACATCCAAGGAGACCTGTGATATTTTTAAAGATTAAAAAATAAAATATTTATTACATAAACTTTTGTGGGTATGGGCACAAACCCACTTCATCAGATGCATAAAATGGAAATTGCAGTGTGTTAGCTGTATATAGACATAGGAGTGGGTCACAAGGTCAATTCAAACCGTTCCAGAGGGATAGTCTGCTAGCCTATCTCAGGAAAGTAAACTAGTTGTTTTGATTCAAACAATGAGCTGAGAAGGTGAGAATGTAAATAGAGGGGAAATTACCTTTTGTAATGAATTAGATATTCCAAATCCCTATTCAAACCCAGTGTGACGATGTCTAGTTTGTATGTGAATTCCACCTTTGCAGTTTCACATTGGAGTCTCTTTCTGAAGGCGTTTTTTTTTTTTTTTTTTTTTTTAAAAATTTTGTGTTGGGCTTTTTTTTTTTTTTTTTGGTTGTTGTTTGTTTTTTTTGTTTGTTTGTTTTTTACAGAATGTCCAGATAAATTGAAATGTTCCCCTACTGGCTTTTTAGTGTTACCATTCTTGATGTCTGATTTATGGCCATTTACTGTTTCTATGGCATCATGTGCCAGCAATGCCCCTCTGCTAAATACATTGGCCAATCTGGACTATCTTTACCCAAAAGAATAAATGGAAAGCCATTCCAGAATGTCACTCCTCTGAGCCTTAGAAATCTGCATCTAATTTCAAGTTAAACCGTTTGATACCTGATAGCCAGTTTATATCCATTTGTTCTTGTGTCCACAGTGGTGCTGACCTTACATAATGCCTCTCCCTCACCGGTATTTATCCCCCTAATGTATTCATAGAGAGTACTCATACCTCCCCTCAACCTTCTTTTGGTTAGGCTAAACAAGCCAAGTTCTTTGAATCTCCTCTCTTAAGGCAAGTTTTCCATTCTGCAGATTGTCGTAGTAGCCTTTCTCTGCACCTTTTCCAGTTTGAATTCATCTTTCTTAAACATGGGAGACCAGAACTGCACACAATATATAATCTTCCAGAGGACACGGTGGGGATGGCATTTATGATGGTGAAGCTCACTTCAATAGCAATTTGCCTCTGTAAAGTCTCTTTTTTAAGAACCCACAAAGGGAATGGTGGATAGAATAGCCCAATGCCTCATTTTGTTGTTTACCAGTTAAGTCTAGTTTCTGACACCCAATGTTGATTCACCAATTTCTGGTTCCAAGTTTTCTTGTTTACGAAGCATGATCTTAGCACAGTCCTTCAGTTATATCAGCGGACCTTTTTGTTTGAACTAAATCAGTCTTTCTGTCTCCTTTTCACATTAACATTTGTCATTAGAGGTCATTGTGACATCTTGTGAACTTTTGACAGTTGAGCTCACAATTAGGATAAATTTGTAGGCCCAATTATCACAACAGGGCTCAATAACGCAAGATGCTATGTATATATACATGCAGCGAAGGGTGAATCAGAAGAGCAGTTCAAGAGGGATAGTCTGCTAGCCTACCTCACCAAAGCAAACAAGTTGTTTTGATTCAAACAATGTAGAAGAGGGCCCTCTATCAGGAATAGCTGAGAAGTGAGAATATTAATAGAGGGAAAGTTACCTTTTGTAATGAATTAGTCATTCCAAGTCCGTATTAGGAGCCAATGTGAAGGAGCCTAGTTTGCATGTGAATTCCAGCTCTGCAGTTTCACATTAAAGTGTGTTTTTGAATTTTTTTTTTTTCATGTCTTTGACATGTTTCCATAGATACTGCACATTGTGTAAGTGTTTGCGGCTCTGGAGTCTCTCTGTATATTTACGAGTTGACCAAAAGTCAGACTAATGTGCAGGAAAGTACTGTCATGTAAATTGAAAACTGGCTTAAGGACCACAATCAAAAGATGATGAAGTGTATCAAGTTGACAATAGTGGTGTCATTCTTATTTAGCATCACCATAATCACCTGGAAGGAGGGGTTAAGCAGGGTATCAAATTACAGATATTAAAGTGGGAGGTGTGGGAATACAAATAGGATAGGGAGATATTAAAAAGAACCTAGTGAAACCATATGTATGAGGAGGAAATAACCAAAAGAAAGTCATCTTGGACAAATATAACTCACTACATTATGGTGGTGGAGGAACAATGAGAGACCCAGTGAATTTGTCAATGTGGAGACTTAGTGCATGAATGTAGAGCACACTATCCTGCCATTCACTAAATGGCTCGGAGGACACTTGTTCTGTGCATTAAATGTTCTGTCATTCACTTTGTGTATATCAAAGCACCCCATGGATGCGTCTACACTTGTAAATTAAGTCGACTTAAGCTTGCTTAAGTTGGCTTAATTTACTCTGCGTCTACACTACATTTTCCTTAAGTCGACTTAAGCAGCTTGCTTAAGTCGACTTAAGGAAAATTAAGTCAACTTTATTAAACCACCTTTAAAGTCGACTTTAGGCTTAAGTCGACTTTCTAAAGTCGACTTAAGCCAGTGTAGATCTGGAGTAGCCCGAAATTGACTTAGAGTCAACTTAGGGCTCTCCAGGACTCCCCCACTGCCCTCCCTGCCGGGCGGGGGGGCACAGGGGGAGCTTGACATGCCCCCCCACAGGGCAGGGCAGAGCCCTGCCCACCCTGCCCCTATGCCCTGCAAGTGTCCCTGTTCTCCTTTGCCCCATTGTACCCAGGTACAATGGGGCAAAGGCTGAGCCCCCGGCAATTGGCAAGGGGTGCCCCCCCTGCATCTGTGGACTGCTCCAGGTCCACCTAGCCCCTAGAAGTTGGCCTATGCATCCAGAGTGGACGCTCTAGGTTAACTTTATAAGTTCTCCCCTAAGTCAACTTAATTTTATAGTGTGGACATGCTAAGTCGACTTAACAAAGTTGACTTAAAGTCGACTTTGTTATCAACTTAGCTAAAGTCAACCTAAATTACCCAGTGTAGACATAGCCCATGGTATGTACGTTTGCTGCACAGTAGCGGAGTCCACAGGACTAGTTACTACACAACAGGCTCATCGTGTTCTTTATCAACCCTATGTCTCTTTGGGCATTACTAATCTCTATTAAAGGTGAGTTTCCAACGTTAAACACCAGGGGGGAAATGCCAGTGTAATTCCAGCTGTATAAATAGGGGCATCAGGAGGAGGACTGGAGTCTTTAGGATTGTAGTGAGAACAGGTTTGGAAAGCTGCATTGCATTCTTGACACATCATTAAGAAAAAGCAGTGAACAAATTGGAGAGAAATCAGAGAAGAGCAATAAAAATGTAGGAACTGACAAGTGACAGAAATTAGAGTTCAGAATATAGTCTGCTAAGGATTTGACTTAGTAGAGCTGTTATAGCTTATACAGGATTAGATCTACCCCTAAATATTTGTGTGCTGGCTAAGAAACAATTAGGGAACATAATGATCGAGAAATAGTTTAAAGAGTAAAAACACCAAAGCCAGTATGAAATTATTAATCATGGTACATGGATCAGGACTTCTGTTTGCTTTGCTTTGCTTTGCTTGCGTGCGTGCGTGCGTGTGTGTGAAGAAAATAAAGAATGTTAGTAATCAAGAGATCTATTAGGAATGGAATATTCTTTCAAGGGTCGGGATTGAAGCACCATCCTTTGGGACATGTAAAATGCAAGGTAGAAAAAGACTTCAGAAACTCCACATCCTTTTTTGCACTGCTTTCCATTCACCAGAAATATCCTCCCTGGATTCATCCATAAAGTACATCAATTACTTCCTCTTCAAACCTTTTCAAGAAATGACCCAACTGGTAATGGATGGGTTGAGGCACAATTAGATATAGTTGTCTTACAATCAACATTCTGTAAGTTTTTTAAAAATCTCTCTCCTCCACCCTTCAAATATTCTTAAACCCAAACCCTGCATGGAATCTTTAATGAGGCTCTATCCTTATTGAACAATTTGGAGGTACCTTTGAATGCAAATTCTTCATGTATTGGCTTATATGTGTGTACAATTCCTGGAACATAGTCTGTGCTACCCGGTTATAAATATGTTTCTGATTTTATATTGGGTGGCACGGTTATAGCTAGACCCTATGCCTGGCTCCCCAGTGCTGAGATTTGGCTTTGTGTGAATAGCACATAGTGCAGCAGAAGTCTTGTCTTTAGCCTGTGATTGGTTCCCAGAACAAGTAGTGCTTCCTTCCATTTGATCAAAAATGAACTTTGAAATCTAAGCCATGTAACCAAAAGACCCTTTTGATGTTTCACAATGTATAGAGAAAGCATGGCTTTTTATATGACCAGACCAAAAAAGTATACCCTACAAGATGGCATAACTGTAAGTAGTAATCTTATTACCTTATGAAAAAGTCCTGTACAATCTAACAGAAAATAAGTTTTCCCATAGCTTTTTTTGATTGATCCAACGGAATGTAGTAGAAAAGTATGTTTCTGCTACAGAATTTTATAGGCTGGCTCACAAATAGTCTATAGCAACAAGGTTGTAGTTCTTTAAATTTTATTTTGGGGGCATAAGATGGAGGGGATAGAATGATTTTTTATAGAATATGATTACATTTTGTAAAACCTTATTGGTTTAAATTCATAGGGCTTTTCCATAAGCCTATGGGGATTATTAATATCCATTAAAAAATTCTTACCTAGCTTTTTTTCCTCATTAGTGTCTTGTGGCAATGAGTTCCACTAGTTTAGTGTTAATTTAACATATAATTAATAAAGTCATTTGCTAATTAAACTGAGTGAATTTGTCACTTATGAAATCGAGTAATAGCTTTGTGTTAAAGTGATCACAATGGTCCCATCTGGCTTTATAATCTATGAAGTGAAGCATAATGTCTAAGCTTTTGCACATAGATCTACTAATTCACCTCAACCCTGAACTGCATTACCCCCTTTATGCTTGCGTAAGAGAGAAAGCTAATTATGCCAGATAGATAGTGCTAAAAATGTGCAGTGATGTTGAGGACTAGGACAAGGGAAGCAAACTCTTTAAATTGTTGCAAAAATTACAGGCAGAATTCGGGTCTCTTGTGATGAAAGTCTGTTCTCTAATCCATTCTGCTACTGAGTGCTGTCCTTCCTTGTAGCAGTGTATTATAGGTATTAAACGAGGTACCCATATTTAACATGGCAAAATGCCTGCATAATTTTGTACAAAATGCTCAAATCTTAGTACTGCCAGCACTTTTAGACTGCATTGATCTTGTAAATAGAGTTGTGCATGTATTTCATTTCACTAAACCTCTTGTTAAGCAAATGGAAATTTAACCTAGGAAAGCTCACTGAACCTTTGGTAAAAGCACACTTTTGGTTGAAGGATTTTGTCCTTGTCTGTTGAAGCAAAATTATATCTGAGATTTTAGAACTTCCAATTCTGGGACTTAATTTAAAATGAAGTCATCGTGTTATGGTTATTTAAGCTATTTTAATTTATTTTTTATTTAGACTAGGAAAAGACAATAATATACCTTTTATTTATTGACAACATCAAATAATATTAGAATTACAATAAATGCTTAATGGCATGCACAGCACCATTGAGTTTGAAGCAGTTGGGTTAATCAGCAATGTAGCTTTGTTTTAATGATAATGTCACTTAATATATGACGTAATCTATCATTATGCTCTTGGCAATGGTAATATTTGCTTTGTTTTATAGAATTGTTACATTTGCTAAGTGCACTTGTGAAGTATATTAATTTGGGGGATAATGTACATTTATATCTGGGTTTATATAATCACAACCAATCAAAAGACAAATAGCCAAAAGTAAAAACAATTATGATGCTGTAATTCAACTGTCTCATTAGGGAGGCCAAATGAAAAGTAAAAGTGTGTAACTTAAAAATTACACAAAATGTGATGGAGGGGAAAAACAGTCCTATGGATGGTGTGTAGGAGAGGCCAGATACTATGATGATGGCCTCACTACAGACAGGGGAGCAGAAGGATGGGTAGATGATATAACTAGCAATTTGAAATGTATGTGCAAACTCTCTGATCTGTTGCTTTTGTCTGGCCCATAGCTAGCCCACAATCTACCCAATGAACAGGCATCAGATCAGGCAATATAATCCTTAAAACAACAGGTGTAGACAGAGATCACTAACATCGTTAACAAAAGGGAGGGTGGTGAATCAGTCAACCCACTATTCAGCATCCCAGAAAAAACATTGACTGCAGGCAATTAAAAATGGAACCTCACAGAGTTACGCCTTTGTATACACACTGTGCAGGACCTCAAACCTATAGGAGACAGATTGTGCCCCTTCAAAGTACGACCACCTTCTTTAGAAAAAAGATATATAATGGTGACATGAAGCTATGCCTATATGGAGCAAGTAGGCCCATAATTGTCAGCTTATGCCATGGCGGGATCTGGCCCTCTCATCTGCCTGGTTAGTTTGTGAGTGATAACCTTATCTTCCTTAGAAATCTCATGCCCAGATGTGAATGTGACCTATTTAAAAGACTGAACAAATAAAACTGAGTACTAAAATCCCAAGGATGAACTGGTAACAAATCATTTCCTCAGGAATATTTCTAATAGCACTGCATTTTTATTGTCCTTTTATACAAGGCACCTTTACAGAATGGAGGTTAACTCAATAGTTAACTCTAACTCTATTGCATAGAATGTATGATCAAACTGAATTCCGTTGTTCACATAATTAGTCAATGGCGATAAAGTTTTAAATACATTGCCCAATGTATTTTGTCAGTTTTCAGATATTTAGTTCTCTTGAAAAGAAACAATTGTCATGCTGACCTAAAGAAAGAAAATAGTAATAAAAGGCCAACATAAAATCTTAAGCCTTTGAACAAACTCTGTTTTGGGTTTTCTGTATGTTAATAGAATCCTGATCAGGTGCCAATCATCATTAAGTCAGCCTAGAAAGCATTAGCCTCTGAAAATTCTGACAAATATAGCTATGATGTGCTCACAACAAAACCTGACACACAGCACAACCGAGCTGATTTTGAATTTCATCTCAAACTGGAATATCAGGTTCAGCTCTCTTCACTGAAAGGTCCACTAAGGTGCATGAATCTTTGGAGTCAGTAACACAGACCTAGCTGTGAGCTTATTTGTAGAATTGGAATATTGAAGAACTCTTAGTTTCGCAAGATTTCAATGTGAAATCTAGATGAACCATCACTGAGTATTTCTTTTCAGAACAGTTTCAAGGTGATTTCGAGGAGGATGGTGTGGAAAAGGGCATATTAACCCATGTGGATCAAAAATAGGAAATGTTCTAATGTGCTTCACAAAGAGCTGTGTTTCACAAAGATCATGTATGTTTATATGATTGGTGAGTACTCTTCAGTCTCTAGGGTTATGTCTACACTTACAAAAGCTAGTTCGAATTAGTTAATTTGAACTAACTAATTTGAATTTAGCTAAATCGACTTAAATTAAGTGTAGATAAAGCCTGTGAGACTGAAAGATAAGATTTTTACAGGGAAAGCAGGGTTCCTTCATTGGGAGTTATTTAATAATCATACCACAGATTGGGATTACATTTCTGACAAAACTTTGGCAATAAATATGATAGACAGCCTTCTTTTAAATATGAAAGATTTAAATGTGATCTTCCTGTCCTGGTATCTGTAACATGGATGTTTTCCAACTCTAAAAAGGTTAAAAATCAAGCAAATCACTAAAACCTTTTAAAAAGTAAAGATGATGCTTTTTTAGAAATACAATTTAAATGTGTTTCCCCTTGAAAATAAATAATTTCCATTTTCTTTTATGTGTAGGTGTAATCAGAATGTTTGCTCCATAGGAATGGCATTTCTAGAAATGTTCTCAGTGTACAGATCAGTAAGTGACTTTTCTAACTGCCAGGCTTTCCAATGTGATCTTGGATTTAAAAAGCAGGCCTTTTTTTTGCTTCTCATATCATTGTCTGTATTCTAGAAAGAGGGTATCTCATAGTAGAGCTTCTGAGCTTTTGGGCATCATCCTAAAATAGAACTATGCTTAGATATTGAATGGCCCTCATTATTGTGGTATCTGAGCACCTCCCAGGGTTGATTGGTTGGTTGGTTTGTTTTAAATGCATTTATCCTCACAACACACTTGTGAGGTAGGGAAGAGCTGTTATCCCCATTTCCCAGGTGGGGAAGCGAGCAGCCAGAGGATGTGGTACACAGAAAACTGCTAAAATTAAGCTATCACTTTAAATTTTTTGCAGCTTTCTTGGCTTTGCTTGCGGGGCAGGATGCTATAAAAGGAAGTATGTGATTTGTGTCTGATGGCAGTCAATCTGCAGAGTCAGCATTTCTAGCAAGCTAGGGTGAGTTGTGCTTCTTTGCTTTGGGGCATAGACTGTTCTATCTCTCTAGTTTTGGTTCTTCTGTGCTCAGGTTCTGGATTTTAAGAACTAAAGTAATATTGTGATGCAACCTTCCAGAAAAAGTATTTTGTTTTATACTGTTAATATAACAGAGGGTAAGTGACTTCCTTTCTATCTGGTGTCTGAGTTGGGGTCTGTGATGGGTGTTGTCTCAGTCCTTTGGGGGATGGAGTGGAAATACAGAGAAGTGAAGAGTTGTCACTGCCTTCCCTGAAATCCTGGATATGTCCCAATGATTTACTATTGTGGCTCCAGATCTGGTCTGCTCACAACCATACTACCGCGTTACATTTTGAGGATCTGTTTATCGGTTCAGTTCCAACCCCAGTTGCCTGCCAGCAACACTACCGGTCACACTGGTTTCCACCAGACTTGTTTACAACCAGCAAGATGACCCCAACATATTCCTACTCCCAAATTCCCTGAAAACTGAGTGCCCTAGTGTGTTCCTTCTTCTCCTGGACTGTTCCTAGAAATAATAAGGTTTGTTCCTCCTGTAAAGAAACAAAACCATATAATAGCTATTAACTTAAGTGGGGAATAAAAAACCCTTCCCTTTAAACACAACACAAAGTGGTTTTATGTTAAAAAAGCAATACATCTATTAATCAAATATGCATAGGATTAAGTGAGTTCAAGTATAAGGAAGTTGGAAAGAATTACAGATAAATAAAACATGCTTCTAAAAGTTAAAAACTGTTCTTTGATGGATTAAACCTTTGGCTAAGCAAGTCTGTCACTTATCTTCAGTTCCCAGAGACTTCATGTCCTCCCCCACTTCTGGGTGAGGGATCCATCTGTTTCGGCTTCCAAGTGCTCTATTGCCTTGTGTCTGTCTAGTGATGGATGACAAAGATGGCTTCCGTCCTTACTTACCTTCCAAAGTTCAATTAATTTGTTTATGTCAAGTACATGTATATATTATAAAATTATAAAAGTACATATATAATTCTTCCTATAGTGCATCATATCAAAAGTACATATATATTAACCAACCTGTTACAAACATTCATAAAAGACCTTACATGATACACTAGTATTGTATTAAATCAGCTGATTCAATTGCTTATTTGAGATTTAGACATACCGACTTTATAACTGAGATCAAGTTTCTCTCCCTTGTTGGGGTGTAGATACACTGTGTTTCCCTCCACCCCACCTCCCCACCCCTCATTAAAACATTTTATTTTGTCTTTCAAAGTAGTGAGTAAGTAACTGCCTGGTGGAGAAACCACACTCCATTTTTTAGAGTGGGAACAACTCTTATTTGGTTGGCAAATGCATTTTAAAAATTACAGTTTCAGTTGGTGTTCATAACTTTGGATCAGTTGCTTGCACTTTCATTGCACAGTGATATTAATAACCATTGTGTTATGAGTTTTCTGGTGATCTATTATATTGCACCTTTTCAGATAGATATTACACTTGTGAATTGGGGCGCCCTGGGCTGGTCAGGCCAGATGAAACTCGCTGCTAGAAATCAGGGGGGCCCTTACCCTCTGCCTTTGTTATTCTTAATGTCACAGGTATATACCCCCCCTCCCCCAGTGGCAATGACAGAGTTAAGGAGAATTGGAGAGCACAGTTAGCCTGTTATGTGGCAACTGAAGGGGAGAAAGGTAATTGGAGATTAGAGACAACTGGGGAAACCTAAGAGAAAGAAACCTATGTATTTTAAAGGACTCCAGGGCTATGTCTACACTGGCAAGTTAATTCGAATTAAGGAAGCTTAACTGGAACTAACTTAAGCCTTGGCCACACTAGGCTTTCATTAGTTTGAATTAAGGGCTTCCTTAATTCAAACTAATAAATTTGATTATACTTTTCGAACTAACATTTAATTTGAACTAGTTAGTTCAAATTAACCCAACGTGGCCATGTTAGTTCGAACTAAGCGCTTAGTTTGAACTAATTGGCACATTGACCTTAATACAATTGACTAATTCAAACTAAGCAAGTGACATGCATGGCACTTGCTTAGTTCAAACTAGCATTCTAGTGGGGCCATGCTAGTTCGAATTAAGTTAATTTGAACTAACTAAAATTAGTTCAAATTAGTTAGTTCAAATTAACTAATTCACGCTAACTTTAGTAAGTGTAGACATAGCCCAGGATACTAAGAACGGAGGAGACCTAGAGAAGAGTTTTCTTTCGTTAAAAGGAACTGCAAAAGGTCTGCAGGAGGAAGCTATTTGTACTTTCCCAGAAGGGAGAAGATAGTGGCAGAGAAATAAGAAAACTCCTAAAGCAGATCTACTTTGAGCAGAGACTCCAGGGAAGCCCTAAGTGTTCATAGCTCAGGAGGAGCCAGGTCCGCAGAGAGGCAGGGCTTAATAATAGCATGGTGGGTCTATGATAGTGTCTAGTATGCTATTTGAATTAGGTTGCCTGGACCTTGAATCTAGAGGAAAATATCTATATATTTGTTTTGATTTTTCTTATCTGAAAACTAATAATTTATGACTTAAGCAAGGAATACAGAAAGTATCTGTAGCTGATGCTTGAGGCAAAATAGAAATGTTTGTTCTTGCATTGCCATGCTAGTTTTGTGGTGCAAACAGAAGTAAAATTTGTGGTGAAATCTTATCTTCCTTGAAGTCTGTGTCAAAACTTCTATTGCCTTCAGTGGGTCCAAAAGCTTACTCATGTTATTTACCAGAAAAGCACATAAGAGTCTATGCTGATATCCATTTTTATGTAATCTTTTTGTGATTATATTTCAATGGCCTTATATTATTGGAAAGATGTCTGTGAAAATTGTGTGCAATCTATGTATGTGTGCAAATACCAGGGTTGAGCAACTTCAGTCACTTGACTTTTGGGGATTTTTTTTTTTTTTTTTTTTTAACAGATTAAGGCTTTGTGGAACTAATTTGAAAAATTGTGATATTGAAATTTTAGATTTAAATTGATAATCTAAATTATAAATGCGGTGGAGTTTCTTTTTATATATAGCTATATCTATAGATATTTATTACTCTCCAAATAGGGCTATTTTATCTTATTGACATTTCACAAAAATTCTATAAACAAAAAGCAAAATATCAAAAAACAAAGACCTTAAACACTTAAGCAGATACATGACTAGTTCTATTGGCTTCAGTGGCATTATTCATGTGCCTAGACCCAAGTCTGTAAATAAATGGCTTACAACATCAAAGAACTATATGGCATTATTTTTATTAAAATGTTTTCTCTGTAAAGCAAAATTTTCGTTGTTTAATGAGAAGCTATTAAGACATTCAATACTCTGATGGTGATTGAACTTTTTTCTTACACCAGGCCAAAAGTTTCTAAAACCTGAGCCTAAAGTTAAGCTAATATGACAGTGCAACTTGCAAAACCATATGAAAGAATGAAGAGCACAATTCCCATTGACTTTAAATTATGAACTCTGACAGAGGAGCATAGTCTGGTTGACGTATTCTAGATGTCGATTTGTGGAAACTCAGTATATGAGGATGGTATTGATCACAAATATACCACAGCCTATTTACTTATCAATTTTGAGTGTGTGTATAGCATTCCCATAGTATGAATGTTAATGAGGTCCTAGACTTTTCCTTTTTAGCATAGATGAGCATTTTATATGTAACATAGAATAGAAAAGAGATGGTTTTCTTCTCAGTAGGGAAAAAAAATCCATAGAAGAAAAATTCTCTTAATTGTTAAGAAACTAAAGGTGTGATGTTGTGCCTACTAAAGTACCTGGCTGACCTCCAATTGAATTCAGTGGTGAAAGGTCCTAATGAAACAAGTATAAAACATCCATTTTAGTTATTTAAGGCTAGAAATGAAAAAGTAAAGAATTAGCACCATGTAAACAAAAAAAATCAGATTTAAATGTATATTTTAAACAATAATTATACATATATTTTTAAAAATCCACCCTTACATATATGCAGTCATAGTATCTACACACGCATTAGGCATGCATAGAAGTTCCTGAATAGTTACCTGAAATCAGGCCATATACTCTATTTAGGAATTATATTCACTTTTACAACATACAGTCCTGAAAGCATCCTAAACAAGACTCAGATCGGAAAGAGGATGTGTCAGTAGTTAAATGGAGAACCTATAGCATTTCAAGCACTTGGGCTATGTCTACACTTGTTAATTTAACAAAGTTGACTTTAAGTTGACTTTGTTAAGTCGACTTAGCGTGTCTACACTCAAAAATTAAGTCGACTTAAAGGGGACCCTGCCAAATCTACTTAGAGCGTCCACACTGGACGCCTAAGTCGACTTTTAGGGGCTAGATGGACCTGGGGCTGGTCCATGGTGGCAGGGGGCACCCCTTGCCAAGTGCCAGAGGGCTCAGCATTTGCCCCATTGTACCTGGGTACAATGGGGGCTGAGCAGGACAGGGACACTGGTTGGTCAAAGGAGCAGGGTGGGCAGGGCTCTGTCCTGCCCTGTGGGAGGGGGCACGCCACGCTCTGCCTGTGCCAGCCAACCTGGCAGGGAGGGCAATGGGGGAGCCCTGGAGCCCTGTAAATTGACTTAAAGATGATTTAGGGATAATCTGCGTCTACACTAGTTAAGTCGACTTAATAAAGGCAATTTAGGCAGTAAAGTCAACTTTAAAGTAGGTTTTATAAAGTTGACTTTAATTTTCCTGAAGTCGACTTAAGCAACAGCTTGATTTAAGGAAAATGTAGTGTAGACGCAGATTAAATTAAGTCGACTTGACTTAATTTGTAAGTGTAGACGCCTCCTTAGGGAGGTACACTGTTATGGTGGAGTGGAAGAGTAACACTATATGATAAAAGTCAAACTTTTGGGGTATTTAAAATGTTAGAGTGATACAAAATGTTAAGGTTTATAATGAGCACATACTTTATTGCTAAACCCTGTTTATTTAACAGGGGAGCCATAATATTTGAGATGATTATTTACTTAGGTAAACACGATTCAAAATTGCTTCAGGATGGTCCTGTTTCAGGTTGCATCATTGTACATCAAGCAGTTCTCTTGTGCTCTCTTTTGATTACTGAATTGTAATGAGGGTGACCAGATAGCAAGTGTGAAAAATCAGGACCGAGGTGGGAGTAAAAGGCAATAGGCATTTATATAAGGGCAGGTCTACCATGCCCACCATTTTAGGTGGCAGTTGAAGGGAGATATGCAAGTTATCTAAAAACTTGCATACCTCCTTCTGACTTCCCTAGACCTAACACGTCCATAGCAATGAGTTAAAGGGAAATACCCTCCCTTTGACTCAGCACTACTCTACTTACCGGGCTGGTCTTCAGGGATCAACTGATTGGGTCTTCACAGACCCAATCAGTTGATCAGGAAGGTTGATCTGTGATTTTGCCAGTCAGTGAAGACTAGCCCTAACAGAAAACTGCAGATATCAGGACTGCCCCTATAAAATGGGACATCTGGTCACCCTGGTTTTAAGTGTTCTTTGTAGTGATGAAAGCTCAAGTGCTACTAAAGAGTCTGAATCCCTTGTATCAAAATGTATAAGCCTCTTATTTTACATTAAAAGGTTTGAGGCTTTTTTAAAACCCAGCTACTAATTTTAAGTAGCAACAACTTCTTTGCTTCTTTCATCGTATTTTTTTTAAAATGATCTTGTGCAAACTGCACTATTATTAATCCAGCTGTTGTCACAATATGGAGTCTGCAGGGGTATTAGTCATTGCCGTGATCTCACACTTATCACAGTTTTAGTATCATATTGGTTTTCTAAGGCTGCAGCAACAACAAAGCCCTGTACAATGTAAGGAAGGTTAACAGAAGCTATTCACTTCTCCTATGGAGGCCTCTCAAATTGCAGTGTCTATAGCTGTTCAGTAATAGATGCTTGCTTGCCTCCTGTCCTCCTTCATACACCACAGAAAGCTCTGCTGAAACATCAGGCTCTCTGACTTTGCTTTGCTATTAGATTTTTTTGGTTTTTTGGTTTTCTTTTTTCGGTCATCAGCAATGAGCGGGTGCATCATGAGTCTTATGTAAAGTAGAAACCCTAAGGGCTAAGTAGCACCACTGAGACACCGCTTGGTATTGGGGTTGGGGGGAAAGATGGGGTGGAGTCTTCCTCCACATTTCTGTGGGAGGCATACAGGAGAAGCACACCTATTTGTAGGGTGCAGCTTGCTTCCCTTTTGCAGCAGGCCTCCTTCATACATTTTCTAAATCCCACCCCACAAATGCACCCTAGTTTAGGCATTGAGTCACTGCCATGTCATGCAGCACCACCAGACCAGATTCTGCACTCAACTAAATAGCCCACTGGTCTTGAGTATGTTTGCATATGTATCACGGAAGGCATAATGTGAAAACAACAAGCATCACTCAAGGCATAATTAGGTCTGCACAATTCCATTACAATGAATATCTGATACCACGATGCCTTTTTTAACTGAAGCTCCGTATAGAACAGTTCTGTCCTAAATACCTGTTCAGATAGTCAGACATGATTAGCTTTTGTGTGCCACCTCTTAAAAGGATATTGCCTTTCCAAAGGGGTAGCTGGTCTTAACTCAACAAAATAAACAAGTACTCTTGTGGCACTTTCAAAGACTTATAAATGTATTTATTGCATTATTCCCACAAAGCTCATGTGAAAATAAATGTGTTAGTCTTTGAAAGTGCCACTAGATTCCTTGTTTGGATTGTCACTGTCACATTTGGGAGGAGTAGGGTTGAAAAAGCTTTCTGGTTGTGTGTGTGCGTGTGCACACGTGGGCATGTGCGTGTGTTTACTGAGATTTTTTTTTTTAATATGTTAATAAAGAACTTTACATTGCATTTTTGGCATATCCAAAGTGCTTGTGCAACAATAGCGTAATGTGAAAAGATTAAAAAATTGAATAAGAAGTCTGAACACTCAGGCCAATATTTTCAAATGGGGATTCATAAAATAAGATACCTAAGTAAGTACACTCGTTTCCCAGATACCACCTAAACACCCTGCATATCTATTCTGTTGCTTAACTTTAGAGAGCCAAGTTTGAAAACACTGACATGCAACATTATAAAGATTCTGAACAATATGTATGTTAATGTATGTATTTTTAGCTTGTAGTTAAAGAAAAGCTTAGGGGTAGAGCTGGTTGAAATACTTTTAATTGGATGTAATTGCAAGAAAAATGAGTGTCAAAAACAAAATTTTTGCAGAAAATGAAATTCAACTGAATTTTCTAATTTTCATGAAACTGTTTGTTTTTTATTGCAGGGGTGAGGAACTTATCCAAAGGGATTGTTTTAGTTTGGGGGTGGGTTTTTTAACTTTTTTTTCTCAAAGGCAAAATTGTCAAGTGAAAATTATTTCATTAATTCCCAGTGAAGAATTGATATATTATTTTTAACCAGCTGTACTTATGTCTCATAGTGCTGTTCCAGACAGCACTATTTATCTGTGTTGCACACTATTTACCTAGAGATGGATTTAACTGGGTATTCCCAGTTTTCTGCAAGCTACATTGGCTATCGTCCTAAGGTTTATATTTTCAAGCAGCCTAAGAGCTTTGGATGTCAAATTCACATTAATTTTACTGGGAATTGATGTCCCAAATCCCTTAGACGTCTAAGAAAATATCAGTCTGAATACCAAAATCTGCCCAGAATGTAGGTAGGTCACCTCAGTTTTATTTCACTTTCCCAATGCACCGTGTCTAGTAAAATTCTTGATTTAGCATAGCAGCTGGGACTGTCAAGGTCCCCTGATGGATAAGAGTGGTTCCAAGGAGGTGCCCAGCTGCCAAAGAGGGCTGTGCTGGCCAAGATGCGGTGTGGTCAAAGTATGAGGGGACTGCCTTGATTCCTTCAGCACATCATCATTCTCCATTAGTATGGGCTGTAATGGAACCCTAGTAACAAGCTAAAGCCCTGTATTTCTTGTTCTGAGGTGAATCCCTCCTTCGGGGAAAGAAACCCCTTGCGCCAGCTGTGGTGAATCAAGCACAATGTGGTAGATAGTGGAGCCTTTATTGTTTTGCAGAATGGATCTTGAGAGAATTTCTTTCTTTCTTTCTTTCTTTCTTTGTAGGAACTTTCTCAGGATGCACATGTTATTTCTGCTCTGATTGATTTACTAATATTGCACAGCAGTGTTGTTCTTGCAAAATCTTTTACTCTCACTAACTACATTCCAGTTTTTAAAGCCTCACTTGTAATTCCTATCTCTCTCCTGTGCTCTCTTTCTGGAAAAGAAAGTATTTTTTTAAATGTCCAAATAGCCAAGATTTAGACAAAATATCACTATTTTGGTAGCTAAACTAAGTCTCTAATTTAAATTAAGTCTAATTAAGTCTAAGAGTGCCTTTAAAATGCCTTTGATATTGGTAACTTATTTTGAGGAAATCATGTGGAAATACCTTAAAATGTTAAACCAAATCTCATTCAGCAAAGCTTATATTATTCTGGCCCATATGATAAATGAGCTGCCACACGAAGAGGAACATGTTATGGCCACAGAGATTATACAACTCTCAAAAAGCCCAAGAAACATCAGGGTTTAGAAGGGGAAAAAAAGGAACATGGTAAAAACCAGCTTAAAATTATTTTTCCCTCTGAAATTTCATATTTATATATCACGGAATATCTTTTTAATTTGTGCTGCAACTATTTGTTACTGTCTAAAAATAAAAAGAACTACACAGCCCCATGAAATGTTGATTGAAGAAACAAATCTATTATTAATTTTATAAAAGTTGTAATAGTAGCTGTCACACTTCCTTAAAAACCCTACTGTGATTTTATTTTAATTTCCCTTTTTATCAATATTAATTCCTTATTCAGAAACTCCTATTCCTAAGATGCATTTATTAATTCTATCAAAACAGCTTCATTAAAAGTACATGAACCTTGCAAGGATAAGCACCTAAAAGTAAAGAAATAATACAGTAAAGATTCAAATCTACCTACTCAGGGTGTGGCAGTGCATGGTAGTGAATAACTATTATGGTGCATGCTACCTCAGATAGGCACCCATGGGGTCCAGGTGGGTTTGTACTCAGGTGGCCAGCCTTTGTCACTGCTTGTCAGTGCTAATGCAACAACCTTACTATTTTTAGTGCACTAATTTGCTTTGAGCTAGTCCTACTATACCTGCTTTAAGTGAAAATTACAATCTTACTTCCAAGAGTAGATGTGGCCTTATTGACCTAAAAGGGTGTTGTCAAGTAACTTGATCTATTGTCACTTATCCTTGCATAATTGTGGATGTAAAAAGAGAGCTGGCTTATGCTGGTCTGAAAAAATCAGGCCTGTAATCTGTCATAATGACCCTTTTACCCTCACAGTGGGAGACTGAAACACAGATCCCAAGGTCATCCAAGAAAAGCTTGCAAGTGTTCCTGGCTGAATGGCCAATCATCGGAACATAGGAGCTGCCATTCTGAAATGAGCCAGTGTGCTTTCTAGTGCAGGATACTTTCTCCAAAAGTAGCCAACACAAGTTAGTTTAGAGGAAAGTCAAGAAATTAGTGGTGGCTGGAAAAGGCAGTCCCTTCCCATTTAAAAAAAAAAAAAAAAATAGAGAATTTCATTCAAATTCATGAGAAAAAGGTAACAATCATGAGGGAGAGGATTTTTTGTTTGTTTTGGGCGGGGGAGGGGAGTCTTTTAAATTCCGTTTCTGAAGAACTAAGATTTATTTCTTCCTTGCTGGGAACTATGGCAGGTCCCTGGACAGCAAAATTCCCCACTGGGCAGGCTGCCATGCAGCTTGAATTGCAACCTTTATGCTGTCTGGTACGTTGGCAGGGAAGCACGTTGACCAGCCTGCCTTCTTGCCTGGTCTCCATCAAAACATTTCAGTTCAATTGAATCAACATTTTCTGATAGATGACTGTTCCATTTGGAAAAATTGACCCAATGTGCAATGAACTCTCTCTCCCAGGGAAAAATTCTTGCTAAACCCTCATTACTTACAGGTTGGCTTATGCCCTGAAGCGTGAGGGCATGGTTCTTCTGTGCCAAACTGATAAATCACCTCACTGGATCAGAAATACCTAGTGATGGCAGAAGAGCTGCCTCTCAACAGTCAGTGCCTAGCAAAGGTCATCTAATGAAAACAGCACAAGAAATAGTCTTAGCTGTGTGCGGCTCCAGTCCTGCTCACATTAAAAAAAAGAAAAGAAAAAGCAGGAGGAGGGGAGAAATACTGTCTTCTCCTTGCTTGCTGTTTACAACTTTCTGAAACTTTTGTAGACTAGTCTTATGTCCCCTTTTCTTAACCAAGCTATCTAGGGCTATGTCTACACTTGTGAATTTAAGTCGACTTAGCATGTCCACACTTACATTTTAAGTCGACTTTGGGGACACCCTACAAAATCGACCTAGAGCGTCCACACTGGACACCTAGGTCAACTTTTAGGGGCTAGGGGGACCTTGGACAGGTCCATGGTGGCAGGGGGTGCACCCCTTGCTAAGTGCCAGGGGGCTCAGCCTTTGCCCCATTATACCTGGGTACAATGGAGCAAAGGGGGACAGGGAACCTGGCAGGGCATAGGGGCAGGGTGGGCAGGGCTCTGTCCTGCCCTGTGGGGGGGCATGCCAGGCTCTCCCTGTGCCACCCTCACTGGCAGGGAGGGCAGTGGGCTACTCCAGTTCTACACTGGCTTAAATCGACTTTAGAAAGTTGACTTAAGCAGAAAGTCAACTTTAAACGAGATTTAACAAAGTCGACTTAATTTACCTTAAGTCGACTTAAGCAGCTTGCTTAAGTCAACTTAAGTAAAGTGTAGTGTAGATGCAGAGTAAATTAAGTCGACTTAAGCAAGCTTAAGTCGACTTAATTTACAAGTGTAGACGCACCCTAGGTGTTTTCATCTTCCATCTTCTCATAGATTCACAGAAGACCATATCAGACCTGACACACTGCATAAACCCTGCACTAGAAATTCATTCAGTTACTACTGTACTGGGCCTCTTAATTTACTTGACAGAAATAAATCTGCAGTAGAGGCATCTAGTCTTGATGTGAAGATTTTGTGAGGTGGGGAAATTCACCGCTTCCCTTTGTAGTTATTTTGTTTCATTTGCTAGTTACTATCACTGTTTCTTTTGAATGAATAAATAAAATAAAAGTTGTGCCTTATTTCTAATTAGAATTTTTCTGTCTTTAATATCCAGACATTGCTTCTTGTTACAACTTTCTCTGCTAAATTAAAGAACCCTTTAGTATCACAAACAAGGAGTCCTATTACTTCCTCACCATGAAGGTACACTTGGATGGTATTCAAGAATCCTCCCATCATGTAGCATCAAGCAGGCTTTAACCTTCAGGATGGGAATAAAGGCTGCTACCACTTGAGCTATCTTGAGTCATTCCCTCCAGCAACCTCATAGATACTTTTCTATTCTGACTGCCCCCCCCCCCAGTTTTTCAATATCTTATTAATAACATATAGCCAGAACACAAGATAATGTTCTAGACATCATCCTATCAGGGACATATCAAGGACTGTATATGCATAATATGAGTCATGACAGGATTCTTTTCATAAATACCTTTCAATCACACTGAACTATTATTTATTTTCTGCTCTTCTATTTTATATTGAGTTGAGTGAAAAAATGGCAACATGTAGATGACTCACGCCAGATGCCCCCACCAGTCCACTCCTCGTCCCCTACCAGTCACACACACACTCCACTTTAAGGGTGTGTCTACACTTAGAAATTAAGTCGACCTAAGGAGGTTTAAGTCAACTTAATTTATTCCATGTTTACACTGGGCTTTCCTTAATTCGACTTAAGCTATTCCTTAAGTTGAATTAAGGAAAAGTTAGCTGGAATTAATAACACCTCATTTTAATTCGAACTAGCGCTTAAGTTGACTTTATTAAGTTGACTTAAGCCAGTGGAGACACAGAATAGTGCCTAGTTTAGGGGTCAGCAATCCCCGGCACGCATGCCAGAGCGGCACACGGCACCGTTCAGGCTCCCCCGCTGGCCCAGCAAACCGCTGGATGGCAGGAGGGGAGGGAGGGTTGGGGGGGTGGGTCACGTTGACCCAGGCCCGCCCAGAGCCATGCCACTGCCAGCAGGGCAGAGCTGGCCCCGGCCATGGCCGGCAAGAGGGTGGGTCGGCCCGGCCAGAGCTGGTGTTGCCGGTGAGCAGCTTCCAGTTCCTGGCCCCGGCTCCCGTCGGCAGTGGCGGCTCCAGGTGGGCTTAGCCTACTCGCCCTCTTGCGGGCCATAGCCAGGGCCAGATCTGCCCTGCCAGTAGCGGTGCGGCTCTGGGCAGGCCGGGGTGACGCAGCGCGACCCGCTCTGCTCCTGCTGTCCAGCAGGGGGCGGGGCCACCAGGGGTCATCAGCCCCGTGCCGCCCCTGCAGACGGGAGCCAGCCCCGGGGCGGGGAACTGGAGGCCGCCTGCCGGCTGATGCCAGCCCTGGCCCTGGCCCTGGCCGGCAAGGCACCTAAAGCCTGGCCCCGCTCCCTGGCACCTGCTGAGGGTGCAGTGGGTGGGGCTGTCACAGGGGCTGGCAAAGGTTGCTGACCCCTGGCCTAGTTGGACCTTTTAAAGTCGACTTAATAAGGCCAAAATGGGCCACGTCTAAGTTGTCGACTTTTGTAAGTTGGCTTAATAAGGTCCACTTTAGGTCAACTTTATGAAATTTTTCAAGTGTAGACATAGCCTAAGTGTCACCGGTGCAGTTTATTAGTGTTCAGTAACGCACCTCCAACACTGTACAGACAGTACTGGCTTATCAGCCTTCAGAGCTCTACCAGCCCAGCCTCAGGTCAGGGAAGTTATGCCTCTACATCAGGCAGCTTCTCCTTCAGCTCACTCGCTCCTCCCTTTCCACTTCTTGCCTGGGAGATTTATGGGGCCCTGCTGATGAGCCCACCAGTTGCTCTCATTAGTGCCCTGGCCTACCAGCTCACCCAGCTGGCTTCACTTTCACCTTAATTATGTCTCTGGAGCAGAGGCTAGCTCAGCACCCTGTTATACAATGTGTTTTCATTCAAAATGCAAAAGAAAAAAAGAAAAGGTTTATTTTACAAACTTCAAATAGGAAAAAAATAATCAATGGCCTGAAACTGTTTTCGAAACTCTTATACTTCCAATTCTAGTCGTGTTGCTTTTCTTGTTTCCCCTTTTATCCACTTTTCCCTCTTTTGGGCAGGGGAAGATATTGATAACAGGGAAAAATTGGGGGGCAGATGAACAGTTTAATGAAATTAACCATTTATTAAAGCAGGCAATTCTTAATGTAATATTTATCATTTAAAAAATTACCGAACACCTTTAATTTCTAACTTGTGTCTAATCAATTGTCCATTAAAAACCGTAGGTTTCTTTAATCATTTCTCTGAATGAATATCTGTGTCAGATTATTTTCCCTAAATATATTGTCTTAAACTTTCTCCATGCCATAGGTGGAATCCTAGTATGAAATCCTGCCTCTACTGAAGTCCATGAGAGTTTAGCCATTAACTTCAACAGGGCCAGAATTTCACCCCCTGGTGACCGCTGAAGATTCTGTGATCGCTATTATGTGATCAGATATTGGGAAACTAAACATAATTTCAAGCTGTACTTTATTCCCTTGCTAAAGAGCTAGGAAAAGACTCCCATTCTGTAAATTCCCCATCTTCAAAGCGTCTGACAAAGTGGGATTTTCTCCCATGAAAACTCATGCGATAAATAAATTTGTTAGTCTTTAAAAGTGCCACAGGACTCTTTGTGTTTTGCTGAAACTAGACTAACACAGTTACCCCTTGTAACTTGTAATATCTTTGACGTTTACTTTTAGACTGATAATATAACACTTTGACATTCTGGACTGACAGCTGTCAAAACATATTACATCTTTCACTATTTTTTTAAGCAATCATTATGGATTGGTTTAATAAATTATACATAGGATTTCAAATAATTAGTTACTCCACTGCTAGATGTTTATTTTAACTCCAGCTTGTGAGGGCTAATAGAATACCAATAGAAAACTTCCTTTATGGAGCATGTATAGATGGCAGCAAGAATAATAACTATTAATGCCTGTGTTGGCATCACAGAATCAGGAAAACCTGTGTATAAAACTGTAATGTACTAAGCTTCAGACTGCAGTGGTCTAGAAGTGCGAGTAAGTGGGGTTTAAAGTCCCCAATGCCACCACACTGGTTTCCACAAAGTCCCAGAGGAAGCTTTGAAATGGCCCATGGACCTACAAATGCCTCTATAGAATGTTGCTCTGAAGGTACCGTACGTGAGAGGAAGAAAGCCACCGAATCTATTCCCTTCAATTGAATGTGAGTTCCTAAAGCTTTCTACAGAGTTCAGTGATAGAGCAGAGTGTCCTACAATCATATGGTGGCTCAGACCAGGGCCTCAAAGTCTATGAATTGCCCACATTCTGCAGTCATATTTAGTTTGAGGAAATGGAAAAACACATGATTGTTAGGTATGTGGTGGTGAATCAAAGTCCATAAAGCATTGAATCAACTTCTACATCTTATAGATGTAAGTACTATTTAATTTCTCTGGAAGAAAGATGCAGGCAAGTGAACATCTTTCAGGCTTAAAAATCCATCATTCTGAAAGCACAAGAACCCGTGAAATGGAGAGGGGGATATCTCCTCAGGAGAAAGATGAGAGCACTTTGCTCAGAGCAGGAATATGTCCCAAATTTCCCATCCTTGTTTAAACTTTAGCATTTCTGTAATCAGTTAAGGGTGGCATCTATTATTGGTGATACGTAATAATCTTTTATTTTGTATTCTAGCAGCAACTTAAGACCTGAACTAAGGTTAAATCTATTCCGATGGTGGCAAAATTGCCACCATCAGCGCAATCTTCCTGGTTCGATTGAGTGGTCTGTATAGATGTGCTCAATCGATCCGGAATTTCCCCTAGCAACTCCAGCCCTGAAACTTGGATATCGGTAAGCCAACAAGAAGGCATTTCCAGTCAGCTTAGCATTGTATGTAGGGTGTACTTAGTAAGTCGTCAAGAGCGATGCATGTCCAGAATTCCACTTTTATGTACTTTGGGTATCTCCCATCGACTGTCACCAAAATGTTTGGCAAGTATAGACTAGGACTAAGACTTGGGGCCTTGCATTGTACACTTAACAGACATCCAGTCAGTCCTTCAAAGAGCTGACAATATAAAATATCTAATGCTGTATGCATAAGTTTAATAATGATATTAACACAAAAGGCCAGATAATTGGCTCAACTGAAATTATTTAAGAAAAGATTATTTTAAAAAAAGATTAATCTAGCATAATACAGAGATTTCCGGTAAAGTATGGTTTTATTTCTGTGATTGGTAAAGCTAAGGCAGCTTTTCCTCATCCAACCTGAACTCCAAAAAACTTTTCTTTTACATTGTGTGGAAAAAAAAGACAAGCCATTTTCCCACAATTGATTCCACTGTGTATTTTGTCTCCAGTATCTTAATTTACCTGATTACTTATAAAACTCCTTTTTATGGTGTCTAATTCACGATTGATAAACTAAATGGATTTCTAACCCAGTTGTTATTACTGAGATTATCTGTATCAATGAGCAATCCCTAATGAGTTAAAAACACCTTTCAATGGGTTACTGTCATAAATCATAGAAAACCTGTGCAATGGCAAATACCCTTATCAATCATAGAACGTATCTGGGCTATAAGTATCTCTTATCTATCATTCTGTTTTGTATATTAGAGAACACATCTATAGTAAAAGGCATCCTTTGTTAGTCTCCAGAAGGTTCTCTCTAGATCTGTAGACACCGTTATCCACAGGTCAACAGGTTCCGTGAAAGACAATACCCATTCTATTTTTGACTACATACATTTCTTCGTTTGGTCACCCACTTCAGTTGAACCAAAGTTAAAAATAAGTGTTCCTTTAGATAAGTCAGAGCTCTAGATTTTGATAAACAATTCACCCTGGTTTATGCATGTGGGATGGGGTAATGATAAGACCCCTATAACTTTTATGTTTACTTATATTAAGGAAGTCAAAAAATGGGAGAAAAGTAAAAATGCTGAAGAACAACACTACACAAATGTGACTTACCAGAGGCTATCCAGAAAGCAGTCCACAGCATTGTTCTTTCTCTCTTACGCTAAGTGGGAATTTCCTATTTTAAATCTCATCAGCAAGGTCAGCACTGGTCATTAAAAGGACTGCTGCAGTACAGAATATCATTGTGAGAATCTGACAGTTGTTAAAACTCAGTCCTCACAAATCAGTTTTTTCCTTTTTTTTTAATGATCTCATCTAACCTTCGATCCTGGGAAGATGCATGTCCAGAATTCCACTTAATCTTGGCATCCACTTTTTTTTTTGGGGGGGGGTAGGGGCAGGATTGGGCCTTCAATTTTAAAATGTTGGCTACATTTGTTACTTTGAAACTGAGAACAACTTCTAGCAAGATAGCTCTCTCCCACTGACTTAATCTTTTTTTAAAAAATATATTCACTGAGCTGCATATAACATTCTATGAACTCAAAAGGTACACTTAATATAATGGTGATGTCAATGTAATGTTTGTTCCAAATGGAAATAAAAATATCCTATTACTTTTGTGTACTAAGCAAAATTTGAGTTGATGTTTAATCTTTACCTTTAGCACTTATAGCCTTGAAGGTCCAGAAGGGATCATCATGAACACCTAATCAGATCTCCTGAATGTTGCAAACCACAAACCTAACCCCCACTCATGTAAAGAACCCCCAACCTCTGGCTGAGTTACTGAGACCACATTACTTGGCATAGCTCAGAATTTGTAAAATGGGTTCAGTACTCACCTTGCAAAGAAAACTGTACTAAAAAAGCTAGTTTAATTTTTCTGCGTACATTTAAAAAAAAAAGATGGCATTTTGTGTTTTAAATTTAACTAACTATTTAGGGGCAGGTTCTTGTACTCTTGTTAGTGCTGAGTAGCATTTCAGTCAATGGGACTACTTGCAGAAGATGCCAATCAACTTGAATAAAGTTGTCAGTGTGGCCCAAATTAACGACATCCCCCAATTATTATTTTTAAAATATTGTTAGTGGTCAAATTGGCAAAAAGAACAAAACTCATGGACCAGCATTGAGTACAAAGAAGTATATATCTATTTATAGCACCTGACTTCAGCAGCCAAAGGGGCTGGTGTGCTTTGGGAAAATGGGATGATCCAATTATGAGGCCATCTGTTGTTTTGATTTTTAGCTGTGAAATTTAAGATTTCCATTCAGTACATCTGCATGCAGTTTAACCAATGAAAGAAAGAACAGGATTTCAACTGAGCTACAGTTCCTTTCACTAAGCTGCTAAAAACATCTGCCGCTGCCAGCTGCTATGATGTTAGAGGGTGACTACTTCGCTCTAGGCTCTTGAGTAGGTTACTTTTTACAAGTTGTCTTGGTGCTGTCCCCTCATTTAGCATCTGATTCTTGTTAGACAAGACACTAAAACCAACTGTGCTAAGAGATGCCATTGTCCATAATATATTACCTTGGATCCTGATCTTGCAGAGACCTATGCATGTGCTTACTTTTCACAGTGTGAGCAGTTCCATTGTAAAATTAATTAGGTGTTTGCAGGACCAGATCTTCCATTTATAAACATATGAAAGTTAAATTCCAAAGGGGTAGCCGTGTTAGTCTATTGTAGAAAGACAACAGAGTCCTGTGGCACTTTTAAAGACTAACAGATTTATTTATCGCATGAGCTTTCGTGGGAGAAAATCCCACTTCGTCAGACGCTTTGAAGATAGGAAAGTTACAGAGTGGTAGAAAATTAAATGCAGGGGAGTGTATGACATAGCATCAGGTCAGGCTGTAACAGCAAATCAAAATAGGTGTTAGGATTCAAAACACTGGGGAACAGCACATAGAGGAGGGGGAGGTCAAATCACTTGTTGTAATGCGAGAAAAAATAGTAATGGATATACCTAGTTCCACTGCAATGTCTTATGGATCGAATACTAAGAAGTGCTGAGTACCAAGTTTCCCCTTAACTTCAGTAAATCTCAGGAGCTGTCCCTCTGGAAACAGAAAATGAGTCTAAAGCCTTATCTATGAGCAATGATTTGCTGTTTAGCTATGCTGGCATAGTTAAGCTGGCAGCCCCAGTAACTGGATGCAGTTGCAGGGGTGTAAATCTTATTTATACTGATTCAGAAACTGGAATAAGCTATATGGGTATATAAGGACGCCTTTATTCCAGTATAGCTGCAGTTTTACTAGGACTTGTATCATGACAAATATGTCAAGCAAAAGCACACATCTCAAACTAACATAATAATGCTCCTAACACTTTATATCGACCAGTCCTCAGAGACTGGGCTAAATGGCTAACTGGCCTACTGCGGAGCATGTCCATCTGACAGAACCAGTAGGGTTCTGGCTTCAAGACTCTTGTTTGAAGACCTTATCTGAAAGGACATTCAAGTCAATTGGTGAAGCATTGGAATGGGTTACCTAGGGAGGTGGTGGAATCTCCGGCTTTGGAGATATTTATGGTGCGGTTAGACAAAACCCTAGCTGGGATGATTTAGTAGGAGTGGTCCTGCTTTTAGCAGGGGGTTGGACTAGATGACCTCATGAGGTCCCTTCCAGACCTATGATTCTATGATTCAGTAGGAAGTCAAAAGCTATAATTTTTCTATGAAATATCTGGAGATAGAGAAACCAATAGAAGTTCTGCAAAACTTGTACTGATGTATTATGCAAAAATTTGATAAAAATACTAAAAACTCCTGAAGGGAAAACAGCTCTCCTGTAATCTCTCCCCCGCCCCCTTTTCTACAAATCTTAAGATCTACCGGGATGAAAGATTCATGCACTTGAATCAACCTCTACAATACACAATTTGCTTGGAACTACTTAATCAGTCTGTGTCACAATTTTGGACACTTTTGGTTGGTATCCAGATAATACTGAACACCACATCTTGTGATTCACACAGCAGATCCTTTCTTATGCACAATACTCTTTACTGCAGTCATACAGGCTATGTCTACACTTGTCAAAATAAGTTGACTTAGCATGTCTACACTATAAAATTAAGTCTACTTAAAGTGGACCTTGCCAAATTGACTTAAAGCATCCAGACTGGATGCCTAAGTTGAATTCTAGAGGCTAGGTGGACCTGGGAGTGGTCCATGGTGGGAGGGGGGGCACCCCTTGCCAAGTGCAGGGTGGCTCAGCATTTGCCCCATTGTACTACAATGGGGGCTGAGCAGGACAGGGACAGAGGCAGGGTAGAGGAGCGGGGTGGGCAGGGCTGTGTCCTGCCCTGTGGGTGGGCACGCAAGGCTCTGGCTGTGCCAGCCACCCTGGCAAGGAGGTCAGTGGGGGAGACCTAGGGCCCTTTAAGTCAACTTAAAGTCGACTTAGGGCTAATCTGCGTCTACACTAGCGAAGTCGACTTTATAAAGTTGACTTAGCCAGTAAAGTCAATTATACTAGGTTTAATAAAGTCAACTTAAAATTTCCTTAAGTCGATTTAAGCAGCAACTTAAGTCGACTTAAGGAAATTGTAGTGTAGACGCAGATTAAATTAAGTCGATTTAAGCAGGCTTAAGTCGACTTAATTCACAAGTGTAGATGCACCCACACTGAGCTAAAATTTTGAGAGCTTTCTATAGTAAGGCAGAATTCTTTGCAAACACGTATCCCTATTTACTCTACACAAACAAGTATGCACAATGCTTTACTGACAAAACTGGCCAATGTCCACAGACTCTTAAATAAGAATTAAGATTTTCTCAAATCATTTTCTTCAGTTTGTTGGGGAAAAAAGGTCATTCATGTGGTTTTCAATCAGGGATACACATCCTCCTAGGGGTACCCAGAGATCTTACAGGGGCACATCAACTCTTACAGATATTTGCCTAGTTTTACAACAGCCTATATAAAAGGCACTAGTGAAGTCAGTGAAAATTAAAATTTCCCACTGACAATGACTTGCGTATACTGCTCTCTATATGATTCACTGAAATGTAATACAATATTTATATTCCAGTTGGTTTATTTTATAACTATATGGTAAAAATGAAAAAGTAAGCCATTTTTCAGTAACTGTGCTGCAACACTTCTTGGTATTTTTACATCTGGTTTTCTAAGCAAGTAGCTTTTAAGTGATGTGAATCTAGGGGAACCCAAGACAAAGACTCAAAGGGGTGCAGTAGTCTGGAAAGGTTGAGAGTCACTGCTTTATAACAGAATGTGAATTATAATGTCAGGGAATATATTTTTCCAAGGATCTTTCTTAAAGAGGCAATCTAAAGCAAAATTTGTCCCAAACATGCAAATTATTCAACTAACTCTGTGAAATAGATAACCAACATTCATTAGACTGTAGCCATGTGAGACCACTGAGACTGCTGCATTTGCCAAATAGGTAATTACACCTGTACAGCCATAGGAAAGACCTCTATAAATTTACCTTATCTTCCATCCACCATGATTACCTATCAAACATTTAAACAAAACAAAACATGAGAGTCCTGTGGCACATTCGAGACTAACCAAAAAAAAAAAGAAAAAAGAGGTGGGACTTCAGGCTAGAACCCACTTTGTCAGATTCAACCTGAAAGCATATATTTGTTTGTGTGTTCACCTGCTGTGATCTTTCTAAATCCTAGATTGACTTATCTGGGGCATGGGATCTTTTTGTGCATTTACTTTGTATAGTGCCTGTTTCAAGGGCTGTTCCTCGGGGCTAACACATTAGAAATACTAAGGCTAAATTCAGATCTGGTACAAGATAGTCATGCAGATCCAATGAAGTCAATAACTACTTAATCTCCCGTCTGTATAAGGTTTTTAGTCTCTAAACCAATTTGGGATGAATGTTTCAAAAAGCTGCAGAATTAGGCCTGACAAAAATATAGTGACAAATTTACTTAGTTCTCCTTCGAGAGGTGTCCTTGTGGGTGCTCCACCAAAGGTGTTGGCGCATCCCCGCATCACAGATCGGAGATTTTTCTAGTAATACTTGCCAGAGCTGTGCACACGATGCAGCATGGTGCATGGTGCAGCATGCACGGTGCCTCTTTGGTGCCATTTTGAAGCACGTGTGGCTCCAAATGCCTCAGTTCCTTCTCTGCCGTCTGATTACAGACAGAGGAATACTCTCTCTTCAACTCTCCTTACCTCAAATCTATAGTCTTCAAATTTATTAATCCTTCTCTTCAACATTACCTTTCTTTTCCCCTTCTCTCCTCTTCCCAGCTTAAAAAAAAAAAAAAAGTTTCCTATTTTCTATGTCTGGGTCCCCTGTCTTCAAAAGATCCAAGACATGCCAGGATGTGATACTCACCTCAGGTGGGCACTCAGTCTGGATAAAGTATTTAAGAGAAGAACACATCTTGCAGAAATGCCCAGAGTGTCGGAATTTGAGCACTAGAGTGAGATGCAATAGAGACTTTCATCTCATTACTCCAGATGGAGAAATCCCTCCAGCCAGTGTCTGACCCCAGGCAGAAACAGACAGCCTCTCTGGATCCACATGTGATGAAGGGGTATCTCACCCCACTGCATAGTTCAGCTAAAATAGGAGGACTCCTCCTGCGTCGCCAAAAGCTGCCTGTACCAAAGAGCCACCCAGCTCCTCCAGTACGCAGGCTGCCACGCATGATAAAGGGTCTCTAACAACCTCTGAACAGAGACATAGATCAAGCCAGGCAAAAAATTCAGCCATTAAATCAGCTAAAATGGTCATCTGACTGACTCTAATACATGCTTCAGCACCAACCCCTGCTGTGGTACCAACAGAGCCACAGACACAAATCTTGGCACCTCATGCACCCACACCTTCAACATCGCAGACACCAACCACACTGGCACCAACTACCCTAACAGGGCCATCATCCACCCTGGTACCAATAGACACAAGTCGTACGCCCAGGGAGCAATCGGTGCCACATCAAGGCCAGGCACCGTATATTCCCAGGAAGCATACCGAAACAAGGAAACATCATGGCTATGTCTACACTTACAAATGCTAGTTTGAATTACTTAATTTGAACTAACTAATTCGAACTAATTTTAGTTAGTTCGAATTAAGTTAATTCGAACTAGCATGGCCCCACTGGAAATTTAATTCGAACTAGCCATGGGCATTCAGGCATTTGCTTAGTTCGAATTAGTAAATTGCATGAAGGTCAATCTACAGGTTAGTTCGAACTAAGCACTTAGTTTGAACTAATATGGCCACTTTTGACTTAGTTCAAACTCACTATTTTGAATTAAGCATTAGTTCGAACTAAGGAGTCAAATTTATTAGTTTGAATTAAGGAAGCCTTTAATTCGAACTAATGAAAGCCTAATGTGGACCAGGCTTAAGTTAGTTCGAATTAAACTTCCTTAATTCGAACTAACTTGCAAGTGTTGACATAGCCTACGGTACCAAAGAGGAGCACGTGTTCCCCACCACCAACCTCGTCCTTCCTCAGCATGGAAGCATCCCCATTACAATTTTCAAGAGAGGGAACCATATCTCCATTCCCCTTCTCCAGTGGAAATAAAGCAGAAGGAGATTTGACCACAGCATATGATATTATCATGACAGACCACTCTACCCATAATATGGCCCTCCCTGATATGGACCACCCAGATCATGCTCACCATGCTAACACAGATGAGAATTATGGTCTCCATACCCACCACAA
Source organism: Pelusios castaneus (assembly GCA_007922175.1). Lineage (NCBI taxonomy): Eukaryota > Metazoa > Chordata > Testudines > Pelomedusidae > Pelusios > Pelusios castaneus. Next base: position 1,485,860 of record ML685886.1, on the reverse strand, counting down.
TACTGCAGACCTTCAACCTCCAAATTTTACAAGCCTCCCTCTAAACCAACTCACAAACCAATGGAACCTCAATCACCAGATGAGGATTAACAGCAGGACATGCCAGACTTGCCTTCCCCTCCACATAACTCCTCTTTCATCCCCAGACCAGGTGATCATTACATCCCCACCAACAGCTGATGATAATTTTAAGCAGTTCCAAGATCTTTTTAAACAAGTTGTGGATTCATTGGAGACCCCAGTGCAGGAGATGGCGGAATCATAGCACAAGCTCTTAAAAATATTGCAGACTACATCTTCTGCAAAAATAGCATTACCTATGGACACTGCCCTGTTGGAGGCTGCTGAACACATTTGGCAAACCCCTGCCATTATCCCTCCAACATGTAAGCCAGCAGATAAGAAATATTATGTACCCGCAAAAAGCACAGAATACATATTTTCTCATCCTGCCCCCAATTCTTTAGTTGTGGAAGCAGCTAATCATAGACATAAGCAACAATTTAATAGAGCTACTCCTCACAACAAAGAAGATTTTAAAAAATGGATGTATTAGGCAGTGTGACGGGGCGGCCCCGCCCCGCACTGAAGTAAGCCAACAGACAC
>ML685886.1:1470955-1485244 GCA_007922175.1 Pelusios castaneus | reverse complement strand
GCCATTGGGCCTGACTGCCCTGCATACAAGGGCGGCGTACTGACTCTACGGCCATTGGGCCGGCTTGCCCTGCATACAAGGGCGGCGTACTGATTCTACGGCCATTGGGCCGGCTTGCCCTGAACCTAAGGGCGGCGCATGAACTTTGGACAGGAAGGGCACCCCCACCACTGCTAATTCCCCTGAACCACCTGAGGGGGCGCCCTTCACGCCCGCCGTGACGCGGGCCTGTCACAGGCAGGAAAAGTCTATAGATCCTCGACCTTACAACTTTGTGTCACAAATTATTTGGCTTTACTTGCCAATTACAGCCACAGTAATTACTTAAAACTCGCTGATTTTATTGGACATATAGCTGAGGCTAAGAAACATCAATTGTATGCGGTCATCCATGAAGGCCCACTCATCTCACAAACAGATCTACAAGCTGCTCCGGGTATGGCGGCCACCGCAGCCTGTACTAAAGCCACAGACATTGTAATGAGGAGATCCTCTTCGCTCCACTCCACAGACTTTCCCAGACCTCTGCAGGCGACCCCTGAGGATTTACCCTTCAATGGGAAAAAATATATATTTTCTGAGAAGAAGATGAAATCACGTACTCATCCAAAGATTCCAGAGCTACTCTCCATACATTTGATATTAACACTCCCACCACAAGGATACATTCATTTAGATACCAACCATATAACTCTGGGCACCAATATCAATACCAGTATAGACCAAATTATAGAAGACAAGACCAGACACGTGAGGGACAATGCCCTCAAAGACATAGGCAACCGAACAACCAACCTAATTCATCACAACCACCTGCTTCTAAACCACAATTTTGAAGAATTGGTCAAGGGCATGCACAACCTCCGAGAGAGAATTCACAGAGTGACCACTCATTTACCATTACAGAATACAAGCCTTTCTACACCAATGGTCAAATATCATCACAGACAAATGGATCCTAGAAATTGTCAACACTGGATACACTATCCCATTTATGTCAAGACCAAAATCTAACCTCCCTTCCCCATCCCTCTTCAGGGACACCCCTCATGAACATCTCTTACATCAGGAGGTCCAACGCATACTGCATATAGGAGCAATAGAACATGTACCAAAACAACAGAGAGGAAATGTTTTTATTCTCCGTATTTCCTAATTCAAAAGATATTGGGAAGATGAAGACCCATTCTCGACCTCGGAAGGCTAAACAAGTCTATAAAACCACAGAAGTTCAGAATGGTCACACTTTCGACTATCATTCTGGCTTTAGAACTCAATGACTAGTTTACAGCCCTCAACCTACAAGATACATATTTTCATATATCCATCCATCCAGCCCACAATTTTTTTTGAGATTCAGGATGGGCCCCAACAACTACCAACAGGCAGTCCTATCATTTGAACTGTCCATCACCCCAAGAGTATTTTCAAATGTTCTAGCTGTAGTCGCAGTCCATCTATTGAAACAAAACATTACAATATTCCCATAGCTGAACAATTGCCTTCTGAAATCAGGCACTTTAACCCACGCCACAAAAAATCTAGAGTTTACCATGATCTTATTCAAACAACTAGGCCTACTTATAAATATACAAAAATTAACCCTAATACATACACAAACGTTAGAGTTTATTGAAGTCTGTCTCGACTCACAGCTGGCACGGGCATTCCTCCCCCAAACCAGATTTGACACCATTACCCAACTCATAGATATGGTATGCAAATCTCTAACAACAAACACTTTAACCTGCCTTTAAATCTTAGGTCACATGGCAGCACCCACTTTTGTGGCTCCTTACAGCTATGGCTAGCATGGGTGTACAAACCCAGCAGGCACTTGATATACAAAACAGTGACTATAATAAACATGATAAAACAATCACTACGTTGGTGGATATTACCTCAAAACCTTCTGTCAAGCATTCCTTTCCTTCCAGACTCCCCATCCCTTCTGATGTCTATGAACACATCCCTGACAGGCTGGGGTGCCCATCTCCCAGGCCTCACTGCTCAAGGGAAATGGTTGATACCAGAGTCCTCCCTACACATATACATCTTAGAATTAGGAGCAGTCCACAGCACATGTCTGCACTTCCAACATCTCCTGATACATCAACATGTAAAAATTATGATGGACAATGTTGCCTGCATGTTTTACGCCAACAGACAAGGAGGCACCAGATCCACTTCCCTTTACACAGAAGCCATAAAGCTATGGAACTGGTGCATAGAGCACAATATCGCAATTTCCACAGCATATATTCCCAGAATACACAATACTATAGCTGACTCCCTCAGTTGGTCTTTCTCAGTGGACCACAAATGGGAGATATTGCCTACTCTTCTTCAGAATATATTTTAGCAATGGGGCTATCCTACAATAGAACTTTTCACTTCATATCGCAACTGAAAGGCTGCGTCTACACTGATAAATTAAGTCGACTTAAGCTTGGCTTAAGTCGACTCAATGTGCCCTGTGTCTACACTACACTTTGCTTAAATCAACTTAAGCAGCCTGCTTAAGTCGACTTAAGGAAAATAAAGTCGACTTAATGAAAATTAAGTCGACTTTATTAAACCACCTTTCTACTTGACCTAAGGCTTAATTCGACTTTCTAAAGTCGAATTAAGCCAGTGTAGCCCTGGGTGTGAACAACCATTGTCTCCTTAATGTTAAGGAATCTGCCAGGTGATCTGGTCCCAGGGAGTAAACTGATGAGCCATTAAGGATACAATGGTTGTGTACTCCCTGGGACCACATCACCTGGCAGATTCCTTAACATTAAGGAGGCAATGGTTGTTCACACCCTCCCGTCTAAGACATTTGTCCAGAATGACACAAGTTAAAGTATGGATATAACATCAAATTCTTAACTTCTAATCAAAATAGAATTCCTAGAGATAAACTATATAATCATTCCCAGCAAATTACTACCTTTCTATTGATACCAAACATGACATAGTTCCTATGGATTATAGCATTTATGAGATATCCACAGAAAATAATATCATAAATGCTTCCCTAAATCCAGACAGCATCACACACAGGGCTCTGCCCTGCCAGAGTCCCTGTCCCCCTTTGCCCCATTGTACACAGGGGGTGCCCCCCCGCCACCATGGACCTGCCCAAGGTCCCCCTAGCCCCACAAAGTCGACCTAGAGCATCCAGTGTGGACGCTCTAGGTCGACTTTGTAAGTTCCCCTTTAAGTCGACTTTAATTTTAAGTGTAGACACACCCAGTCGACTTAACTAAGTCGACTTTAAGTCAACTTAGTTAAGTCGACTTAGTTAAAGTCAACTTAAAAGTGCAAGTGTAGACATAGCCAAAGTGTCCATTATTCTGCTCTCATACCAGTATTGGAAAGAATTCCCTAGGAGATGTTTTCCTCTGATCATGGTAGGGAACCTGCTATATGCATACCCACCAATACCTCTAATACACAAAATGATATTGAAAATATATCATGATGCAGCAGAAGTCATCATGATAGCCCCCTCTTGGTCAAGGAGCCCCTGGTTCACCTTTCTGAACCAAATGTCCATCAAAGCTCCAATGCCTCTTCCTCTTCACCACCATCTCTCATCACAGAACAAGGGTCAAATCTTCCATCCCAGGCTCAAGACCCTACACCTCTCAGCCTGTATGGACGCAGAGTAAATTAAGTCGACTTAAGCCGACTTAATTTACTAGTGTAGATACACCCTAACAGACTATTCATTGCAATAGTTTACAGATACAAAGGCAAAGTCATCTCATTCCAGAGACTATCCAAATTTATATTCAGATGCATATAAGAAAGTTACAAAGTGACAGGTACTATCCCACTGGAGTGTGTCCATATTCACTCTACCAGATCTGTAGCAGCCACTACTGCCTTTCTTAACAATGTACCTATTTCAGATATTTGTAAGGCAGCGAAATGGGCAACTTCCCATACTTTCATCAAACACTATGTATTAGATAAAATATCTCGTTCCGACATTGCAGTAGGTCAATCAGCCCTGTCAACAATGCACAACAACAACAACTCCGAAGTCTGTCCATCCAGCTGAGGGCACTGCTTGCCAATCACCTTCGGTGGAGCACCCATGGGGACACCTCTTGAAGGAGAAAGGAAGGTTTCTCATCTTGGTGGAGTAACTGGAGTTCTTTGAGATGAGTGTCCCTGTGGGTGTTCCACTATCCACCCTCCTCCTCTCTCTACTTGGGAGTCTTTATAAAACAGCTGCTAGGTAGAGAAGGAACTGAGATGGGTGGAACCAGGAGCACTTCAAAATGGCACCAAAGAGGTGCTGCAAGACTGCCATGTCACGCGCACGGCTCCAGCGAGTACTAATAGAAAAATCTCTGATCTGTGACGTGGGGATGTGCTAACACCTTCAGTGGAGCACCCACGGGGACACTCATCTCTAAGAACTCCAATTACTTCACCAAGGTGAGTAACCTTCCTTTCTCTATGCTGAGTTCTATACATATTTTTTCCTGTTAGCCATTTATACTGAAAAATTCAACATCACCCCTCCCCTGAAAAAGGGGGATTGTCTAATATGACTATTGCCTAATATGACTTGAGCAGCTCTATCTAGACTTGCTTAGCATGGCAGGAGCATTATATCTGAAATGGTGATTTTTGTGAGTCAGAAGAAATTAGTCATGCACCACTGATTGTTGCCCTTGGAACTGATTTAACAGATGTGGAGTTTGACTTTCTGATGATGTCTGCTCTTCAGTGCTTTTCTGGGTGCCTGTCCAATGGCTTTCCATCATTTTATATAGGGAGAACTATGGCTATCAAGAAGCATTTCTCAGTGCTCTGTGGCCTCAATGCTATTAAAAGACTGAAAACATTTCACTGGATGGTATCACATCTGACCTTTTTTTTCTTCTGTGATTCTAGCTCACAGATAGCTCCAACTTTTTTTCTGGTGCCTATTGCTTTTAGTTGCACACAGGATATTTTTCTATGTTTCAGTTGACTGCAAATTTTAAAATCTGCCCAACAAAAAAAGGACAAGACCTAACTAAAGCTCTTCCAGCTCAAATGCAGATGGCATGACATCTGTTATCTTTAAATTTGATCAGTGTTAGAAAGCTACCATTTAGAGGAGTTGGCTGTCTTTTTCATTTTCTTTCAAAGAAGCAATGGGAAGAACTCTGATGCTGTGGGGTTTGCTCAGGCAATGAAAAGTGAAACATAACCCAAATCCTGACCTTAGAAGAATGAGCCACCATGCTTGAATAAGGACATGTCCTGAAATCTTTCTCCAGCTTTCCACTCCTTTCCTTGTCTGTGCTTGTGCACTTAATAGTCTGACCAGCAGGAACACTCAGTCATTCAGACATATACAATGATGGACAATTTTATGGTGCTATCTGCTCCTCAAGCCTTTGGTTTTCTTAGTACAGGGGTTATGGGTGTTTTCTGGGGATAGCAGGGAGTCTGAGGAAATGTATGTGTTAAAAGAAGAGTTGTATTTGAAATAGGACTTGGTGATCGTGTCAGGTGAAAAGCCAAAACTTCAATAACTTAAGCACATGAGGGGTTATCGGACCCAATATTTGTGAGTCAGTTTGGTGACAGGAACTGTAAGTCTATGGAATTGTTTGCCATGGGCATAATAGGGAAGAGATTTGCAGGAGATGAGTTAAGAAGTTGTAGGCCATACCCACCATCATCATCAGGCAACCCTTGAACAATTAAAATTACTTTCTCTACTTCTTCTCTAAATACATCTTTAAAAACAACACAAAACAGAGAAAAAATGCCAGTAAACACCTCAGAGTTACAGACATGCTGTAATGGGAAAAATATATTTGCTTCATTATGCTGAGTAGGTTTTGCTGACCTGGTCATTGTATGGCTAATACTTTGTGCTATCTTTGCTGCTTTCACCCCTCTATAATTGAAAGAACACTTTTTTTACTTTTCAAATTTAAGGATTTGTGTTGATAAGTCTGAGTGTTTGCTACTGTGATGGAATGCACTTCTGTATTCACACTATTGTAATCTTTGAACAAGGCATGTGTTTTCAATTTCCAAGTGAAAACTCTCAACTTGTTGATCAGCAATATAATAAAATGCATGGAGCAACATTAGGTATAAAGTTATGAACATAAGCTGAAATCATTACTGAAGTTTGTTTTCCAGATAACTCTAGGAGCAATTAAACCAGCTTCTCAAAGGCAAAGGATGTCCCAGCCAGGTATCATGACAGATGAGAGACCATTACCTAACAAATGGCCATTCCTTGGCAAGAAAAGGGTGCAGGGACAAAGATCTGAACCTTGGCTAAGTCTGTCTACACTACCACTTATGATGGTAATCTTTATGTTGCTCTAGGGTGTGAATAAGCCACATTCTTGAGTTATATACACTAAACTGGTTGGGCAGTGCTATGTCCCACTGTCATAGCTGGCACCATTGGGGATGGATTGATTAGTTTAGAGTGACTGCATCAATACAACTGTGCCTCTGTAAGCTCTCTAGCCATAGCCAAAGAAACAGATGGATTCTCCTTCCTCCACCAGACTGCCTGTCTCTTGGTTCTCAGCTTGAAATGTTTTTCAAAGAAGGACTAAAACAGTGTTTCTCAATCCTTAGTTGACCAGGGAATATCTAAGGTATTCATTACTCTATATGGAACACCTGATAAAAACTTCCTTGTTGAAGCTGCTTTGTGACAGCTGTAGTGTTAGTAACATCTACATACTATGCATTTCTGTGAAAACAATTCAGGAAACCAAATTAAGTACAATTTTGCAATGTAATATGCATTTATTTCTTTAAAAATGCATAATGATCATTCACAAAACTTAAAACTATTACTCAAGTTTTAATGGGAATTTTGGACCTGCATGTTTGAACAAACTTCATCTATTCTTGGAGTAAGGTTCCTCAAAGAAAGTCTTACCACAGAAGTTATGTCCAAACGATTTTAATGCCAGTAGTAACATCAGCAGGAAATTTAAAATGCATTTTAAATATTCCAGGAATGTGTTGGCTCTCTGCTTTGCTCCTCTCCCTCCCTACTTCCGCACCCCCAACCCCCACACACAACCGGGAGAGGTCAGGTTCAGTCACAGAACACCTTCATTATGTCCACGGAACACCATTGTTCCATAGAACTGCAGTTGGAGAACCACTGGACTAAAAAACCTTGCAATGTGCTCCTTTTTCTCCCTGCCCATCTCACTCTCTGTACCTAATAAGACAAAGGAAACAATTGTTGGACTCTGGGGAGGGTTCCTGACCTGAAATTTTGGTTAGTAATGCTTTTGGAAAACTGTGGTAAGGAATGTTGCTTTGAATCTGGTATAATTTGTTAAACTAAGCACTAGAAAGCGTTTCATCTTTATTTTTCTTTTAACCATTTGACTTTCATGCCTCATTGCTTGTACTCACTTAAAATCTTTGTAGTTCAAAAACGTGTTTCATCTAACTCGGTTTGTTTTAAGTTAGTGTCTGAGTAACTCTATTTAGAGTGACAAGATGTGTGTTTATTAGTCCCTTCAAGAAATAACAGATTTAATATATATGGGCCATCCAAGAGAGAGGTGGGTGGTACAAGATTATTTTGCGAGGGAAATCTGGAACAGGGAGTGTGCAGGCTTGTGAGAACCAGATTGTAACCCAAGGGAAGCTGGCAGGCTACAGTTACATAGACACTCGGGGTGTGGCTTGCATGATGGAAGGCGGTTTGTGAGTGGCTCAGTGGGAGCTGCTAGCAGCGAGGGCACTGTAAGGCACCCCAGGTTGAAGGGCAGGGATGGTGCAGCTACTCAATCTGGATTGCACATGGTACGTCATGCCCACCATAACATGTGCATGTAGAATGTAGATGCAGTGTGAGAAATAACATTTAGCTTGTTGAAATTAAGTAATGCTTTGTCCGATGAGCAACTTCTGGATATCCTGTATCTTTCCTAGTGACCTCTATAACGAGCCTTTTACCCAGACTTTCTTACAGATATTGGGCCAGGCGGGACAAAGGTAGATAGTTCACAACAGTCTTTTGCTATCCAAATGTCTCATGGCTTACTCAAATGCCCTATGAGAAACCAGTTTAGGAAGAACTCAGCTGCAACTGTTAAGGCAGCTGTCAGCCATGGGGATTAGTGTTTGAAAGTAAGTAATGACTGGCATTTTGTAAGCATTAATCCTCTCTTTTGATTTCAAATACAAGATCATGCAGTATTTTTTGTTGCTTTTTAGGAACTTCTGTTTCTCAGCTGCCAGTCTCTGTATATAATTTATAAGACCAAAGATATCCTTCATAGCTTTTTCGACATCAAATTGGTAATCTCACAAGTACGATCATTCTACAAATGCTATCTGCCAAGCTATTGACTTTAAGGAGAAACTAATCTCTCTAAACATATACTTATAAACAGTTTACTGACTTGGTTTCAATTGCTTTACACTGAGGTTCTCCTGCGAGTGGCAGTTTTAGGTTCAAATACTGTTCTAAGAGCTTTCACAGCTACAACTCTAAACACATAAGTAATGTTGTTCAAGGTTTTGAATCAGATTTTTGCTTAGGTTACTCCCATTATAACCACTACCATTAAAAAAAAACAATTAATAAAACATATAGAAAAAAGGAGAGAAACTGAAATTATTTAAAATTCACAAGGCTAACTAAACTTTTCATTTGAACAATTGCCCTTACTCCATCTTTGCACAGGGTCTCCTGTGCAGGGAGGAAGGAAAGCTTTGACTGAAAATCTTAGGTTACTAAATGTTTTTGATGGGGGCAGGAGGAGAGTGAGAGTTAGCTTTAGGTAGTCTTGAGCTATTAAAATCAAGGCAAAACAAGATAGGTACATGCCATGGGAAGGCAAGCGATCGTGGAAACAGACAACACAGCTTTTTTCTTGGTTCTAAACTACACACTGGGAAGATTGTGAGCACAGACTCTCTTTGTCTGCCAGTCCAAAACCTGATACATTTTCACAACCAATTTTAAGACATTGGGCTTTACTATCCACCACTCCCCAACCCCACCCTTTATTGTACTACTCCTTGTATATACTCACTTACAGCAGTGAAAAAGGCTGAGTAATCTTGTCTGGTCAAGCCAGATAATTACTAGACAGAAGACATACAAAAGGATAAGTAAGATGGAGGCAAAAAAATGGCTAAGGCCCTTCATTTTCAGGTCATCTTTGGTTTAAAATTCTCAGGAAATTTCAACCGCAAAAAATAATAGGTGAAAATTGGTGCAAATATTAACTTCAGAGATTTTGGTGGAAAGCTCAAGGAAATATAATTCTCTTCTCTCTGTGTGATTTTTTTAAAAAAAGCATTTTAAAAAAAACATTATTTTGAAAGGTAACTGGATACAGTTTTCTTCTTTAGAGCATTTTAGCCTGAAAGGTAATTATAGACTCATAGGCTATGTCTACATTTGCAAATTAGGTCAACTTAAGGAAGCTTAAGTCGACCTAACTTAGTCCCTGTCCATACCAGGATTTCATTAGGTCAACTTAAGAAAACCCTTAAGTCAACCTAATGAAAGCTTAGGTTGTCTTAGTAAAACCTGCCAGTTAGATCAACCTAACCCTCCTTTAGGTCAACCTAAGCACAGTGTGGACGCTTAAGTCCACTTTATTAAATCCACCTAAGGGCAGTTAAGTCGACTTAACAAAGTGGACTAAGTCCACATCCATGGAAACCACTTTGTTAAGTCAACTTAATACGGTCAACTTAAAGTCAACCTTATTAAGTTGATGTAAGAAAGTCGACCTAACTTTTTCTAGTGTAGACATAGCCATAGACTCTAAGGTCAGAAGAGACCAGTATGATCACCTAGTCTGACCTCCTGCACAATGCAGGCCTCAAAACCTCTCCTACCCACTCCAGCAATAAGCCTCCAACCTATGACTGAGTTATTTACCACCTCAAATCATGATTTAAGAATTTTAAGATACAGAGAATTCACAAGCAAGTGAACCATGCCCTATGCTACAGGGGAAGGTGAAAACCCCCTAGAGCCCTAGCCAATCTGCCCTGGGAGAAAATTGCTTCCTGACCCCAAATATGTTGATCAGTTAAACCCTGAGCACATGGGCAAGTCTCACCAGCCAGTCACCCAAGAAACAATTCTCTGTAATAACTCAGAACTGACCCCATCTACCCTCCCTTCTTAGTACACTTGCATATCCACCACCAGTAGCCAAAGATCAAAGATCAGTCAATTTCCAAAATAGGCTATCCCATCATACCATCCCCTCCATAAACTTATCAAGCTCAGTTGTATTTGTATTTATTTGTATTTACTTTGAATGTTAATAGCACAGATATACAATGTTGTTGTCTCTTTTTATAAAGTGGATAGTAATCTGATAGACATACTGATAATGTGTATATTCTGAGTGCTGGCACTCCTGACTCAGCTCCCTGCTCTGGAAGTTCCAGCACTTCCCAAATTCATGTTAAAAATCTTTTGATACCAAATAATGGCTTTTGGAAAACCTGGGAATTTTTTAATAAAAATCAGTAAAAACTGAGGAGAAAGGACCTTAACATAAAACCCAGAAAAGGAGGCTCACTTTCGAGGTGGTGGTTCTGATTTTTGTCAAGCTTGACTGAGGGAGGCGATATAATCTGGCTCAATTTTTCTGCCAGGTCATGTTACCTTTTGTAGCCAGAGCAATGGAAAACCAATTCCAAACATTTATCAGGGGACTTCAGATATGGACAGTTTTAGCTTTAACATGCCCGGTTACAACAATTCTTTCTTTCTTCAATACTTGCTTAATTTTATAAATAATTTTCTATAACAAACTGAGCAGGATTTTCTTTTCATTTCCTTTGGATAATTCAGAATAGAACCCTGTTAAGCTCGTAAAGATTCTTTCCCCAAGAACCAGGCAGCATAGGTAACACTGAAGAGGTTTATTTCACGATACCGGGAAGACTGCCTGAACAGCTTCGGAGTGGTGGTGGTACAGCAACAGAATATATACTGTTTCATCTCAATCAGGTTACATTTAACATTGATTAGCATACTAATACAAATCATTGTTCTATTTTAAAACGAAACTTATCACGCCCAGACAGAGTGAGGAGCAGCACGTCCCACGGGCGGAGGCATTTTAATTATATCAAACTATGAATGCGGGGGGAGGGGGGGGGAGGTGGGGGGAGGGGGCAGAGGGCCTTATGAACGACGGGCGGGGGAGGTGGGTTGTCGAGGGAATTGCGGAGAGGGTGTTGGTTTTATCAGAGGGGTGTCTGTTAGCCAGGTGGGGGAAGGTAGGCTGACTGGGGATGTTTAGCTGGGCTTTTGCTTCAAGCCTAACAACCCCTTGCACCACAATATGAGTATAAGCAATGACAGAATGTAGTTCAGTGTGAAAATGGTGCCAAGGATCACTAAATTTTGGGAAATACCATGTTTTGAATGAGAGATAAAATTGGGGTCATAGTCGTTGGACCTCATAGCATGGGGTGTGATGTGAAGTGATTACACAGTGAAGTTTGCTTCCGTACATCTCCAGAGCCCCTCACTTCTCATTTCAAAGATGTAGTCTAAACTGAGACATTCTCTTTTCATTCAGCTAGAGTTCTAAAAAACAGCAGGAGCAACCAAAAAAAAGGATAGTCAGGTCAGAGTTGGGCAGACTTGGAAAGGGAGCAGCAGACTCTGATGTGTTGAACTATTACATCTCTTTGAACTGAGTCATTCTAGAGAGTATCTTGGTGAGGACAGAGTTGGGTGGAAATGGGCAGATGGGGAAGAGCACTTTGAAAAGTGGGGGATTTCATTGAAAGCATTCTTTCCATAATTACAAGTGAAAGCAATTCATGAAACTAAAATGTATGTTCTGGCATTCACTTATCTAAAATTGAAGGGTCTCTGTCAAGAAACTGTGCAAACCACGAGTAACAGTTCAGATGACTTCTTTAAAAGTTGAAGTTGTCTTAAAGCTGTATCTAGGGCTTTTCCAAATAAACTTTTCATGTGTTACTTGGGTGAGATGATTGATACCATAGAATTATATTCTGCATATGGATGACGCTGGTTCCTTATTTCAAATAAATTACCATTTTCTGGGTCTGTCCACCTACTGATATCTTAGTTGATTCCCCTAGAAAAGCTTGCACATGGGCTTTTAAACCCTCTTTCAGAAAAGACTTTTCTCTTAGTTGCCTCCCCCTCCCGCCCCCCACACCTGTAGGTATTGGAGTAAGGTTTCAAGTCTGCCAACACATACCTGCTTAACTCTAAGATATCATGTGGGCCCAATTAACTTCACTGGGGCTACTCAGCTAAGGAAGGTTAGCACATCTATGCAGAATTTGGGTATCCAACTCAGGAAGTCAGACAACATCTCCACACAGATGTGTAAACTGTTCTGTGGCTTGAGCTTGAGGTTTGCTGCAATTGGACTCAGGGATAGGAAGCAGCTAAGTTAACAGGGAACTGTACTCCACATCAACAGTATGGTACTAATAAATGAGTATTAATGAAATAATTGCATGCAATGTTGATGTAGCCATGTCAGTCCCAGGATATTAGTGAGAGAAGGGGGGTGAGGAAGTATCTTTCATTAGACAAACTTTTCTGTTAATGAAAAAGAACAGGCTTTTGAGCTTACCCAGAGTTCTTTGGGTCTGGGAAATGTATACAGAGTGTCACTGCTATATACAAGATTATTCAGCATGAAGTAGTTAACGCATTTCAGTGAACCATTCAAGAAGTGGCCCTCCAGTCATAGGAAGGAAGAGTGTTTGTGGGTGGAGGGAAGTAGCAGCAGATGTTGTTATAAGCCATAAATACAGTGTCTCTATTAAATATGATTTTTTTTAAGTATCTAGCAAAATTAAGAATTTAAATTTGCAGGCTTCGCTTTTGAAAGTGGTATTCAGGTTTCCTTTCAGGATGAGGACCAATGGTAATTGTCTTCTTTTACCCACATAGTTGACTGTGCTCTCAAATGAATTCATGCAGAAAAATTATAAAAGATAAATACACCCTATCACCTGAACACTTTTAACAGAATTCATTCTATCAGTCCTCATCCTCAAAGGAAACCTGTACAACATTTTCAGAAGATAAGCCTGGGAGCTTAAATGTCTAATTTTGCTTGACACTAAAAAAATCATTGACTTCATAAACACTCTGGATTTATAGCTTATTTCATCCAATTTGTAACTCTCTAACAAACACCCAGTTGCCTTCCTATGACTGGAAGGATGTTAATGGACCATTTCACATCGAATGGTCCCTTAAAATGGGTTAACTACTTTATGATAAATTATCTTTTCCAACTGGTATTTAACACTCACATTCTGGGTTCATTTCCCAGATCTGAAGAACTCCGTGTGAGTTTGAAACCTTGTATCTCACCAATAGAAGTTGATCCAGTAAAAGCTTGCATCTTCTGTCCTCATATCCTGGAACCATCATGGCCACAACAACATGTATATTGTGTGTAATTTACTGTGGTTCAAATTCAGCCATCTGATATGAATGTCATTTTGGGAAATGTGTCTTTAAGGGCTGAGCATCCCACAGAGAGAACTGGCAGTGTGAAGCTCTTGTTAGGAACAGCCAACTGGAACTGAACACAGACTAAAGAAATCTCTCACGAATACTTCATGCACTGAGAAGCTGAATACCACAATGAACATCCAATGCCCGGTTTAATTCAGGAAAAGATGTACATTCACATCTTAGGCAGAATTTGGATCTCTGTTTTTAATAATTGAATATATGAACTTGTGTTCCTTTACTGATAGTCTCTTCCCACAGTGTATCTAGTGTATTAGGATTATCTGTTTATTCCAACATACATATATAACATCATTCTAATGAAGGAAAGTATTTGTTTTGCAAGTGCATATTATAAATGGATTGCTTATGATAGACCTCAATAAAGGTAGGAACGTGACTTGGCTTCCTTTGTAAGAGGATTAGTTTTCTAATACATACTCTTGTAGTGCAAGAACACTACATTTGTTCATATTTAACCTATTCCTGCAAGAGATAATTAGGTTTTCTGAACCCAAGGTTAAAGACCTACAGTAACAAACTCTTAGACAATTGTCATCTCAAAAACAGCCACTTTTTACACTACATATTGCTTAACATTTATAGAAGCTTATGGGTTAGTTAATGTGCTGCCCCAGATATTTTACAACGTTTGGCTGCGTGTACACTGGTTAATTAAGTCGACGTAAGCCTGCTTTGTGAAAGAAGAGCAGTGCATGATGGGCACCTATCCCACCATGCACTGCCCACAGCCAGCCCCCTAGCCCAGCTGCAGGGCTTCCGGTGGC
>ML685886.1:1459245-1470555 GCA_007922175.1 Pelusios castaneus | reverse complement strand
TGCAGGGCTTCCGGTGGCAGCGGGGGCTGTGTTGCCAGCCCCTGCTGTCATCCAAAGCCCTGAGGCTGAGCTGGGGGCTGGCCCGAACCGGCGAGGGTTCGAGCCAGCCCCCCAACTCAGCTCCCGGGCTTTGGGTGTCAGCAGGCACCGCGATAATGCTACCACTCTCGTTTTGAGTGGTTTAACTGTTGCGCGGCAAAAGGGTATTGCCGCGCAACAGAGAAATTGATCGTGTGTACGTTATTGGCTTTATTGTGTGGTAAGGAGCCTTACCGCGCAATAAAATGATCGTGTGTACATAGCCCCAGTCTCATTATGTTAGGTCTGTGAAAGGCAGTCCCTGCCCTGAAGAGATTACAATCTAAATACACAAGAAGAATAAAGGGTGGCAGAAAGAAAGTGTTAATACTGCCCTTTTACAGCAGGAAAGGGGTCTCTGTGGCAAAGCATGGGACTTCATCTGCATTCAATACCTTCACCTCCTTTCTGAATGAGTTCTGAATTTTGAAAGAGTATTTTAAAACAAAAGAAAATTATGCATTCGTACCCTTCTTGGTTTAAGTTGAAAGCAAAATGGTAAAATACAAAGAATAACTATTTTATATAATTTCAAGCTTAACCCAAAGCAGGCACTCCTCAGATTCTGATGATAAACTGTTCTGGCATGATTGCCCGTCATCTGAAGTTGGAATAAACAGCCAAATGTCTTTTTTCATCTTGTGATCCAAACCAGCCAATTGGATGCTGATTCATCTTTTTTTGTTATTCACATAACTCAGTTCATTTTAATAAATGACACCTAGGTCACTGAAGACTCAAGTTCTTATCATGCAAATTTACTGGGGACATGAGAAATGCCTGAAGAAAAACAGGATATATAATGAAAGCGTGAAACAAATGTACTTTGCTGTGAACCTCACTGTGATAAAAAGAACCAACTGAGGGTTGACAGCATAAGTGGGTGAGTCATTTGTCTGATAATCTGCATGCAGTGGGGCTGGACTTGTTCAGTCATGTGCAGATGTATCCCCCCTGACTTTTACTTTGTTTTGCTATGTTATCTCTACTGTGAATGCACTGAAATCTATTACCTTAGCAGCCCCTCTCTTATGTGAGCAGCATTTTACATTTTCATTTCCAGGTGAGGTGTTCCCTTCCCCCACTGTTGGCAATGCGAACATGCAATGGGACAGAAGCAGCTGAGGCCATCTGTGAGTGTGCACCATATTGTCAAGTGCCGTTGCAGTGAAATACTAGATGGTTGTCCAGACTGGTGTTAAAAATGTGGGGAGTAGTAATAATACTTCAGACTTTGAGGCCAACCAAGAAGCCCAGGCACATCTGAGTGGTTCACTGGTTACATGTCTGGACTATAGTACAATCATTCATCAGGGGCTCAAAGTTTTTTTAGATCTGAATTATATGGAGCCCCACAACTGACCAGTGGGAGATTGTTTGGGGGAGGTGTTTCAAGAATAGTGTTGGGAACAGAGTTCTATTAGTAGCTATTTCTTGTAGCACCACTTAGCAACGCCAGTTATGAACCATGACCCCACTTTTTGTTACCATGGCAGAACAAAAAGTACATTCCCTGCCCCAGAGAGTTTACAATACAAGACACCAGGGACGGATTACAGCAGGGGTTTTAGGGGCTGAAGTCATAGGCCCTGACCAAAAGGGCAGGCCCAGGCTCCAGCCCCTAAGACTGCTATCTGTCCCCTCTTGCTGTCCTCAGCGCCAATGGGCCTGGAGTGCTGCAAACACTCCTGCCCTGCTGTCACTGGAGCGGGGTGGCTGGGGCTAGAGGCTGGGCTCTGTGCTTCTAGTCTGCCCTTGGGCCTGCAGGTCCACTCCTGGGGGCAGAGCGGGGTGGGCCAGCGCCTGTTTGCACTGCCCATCGCAGAAGACATTGTTCCAGTGCAGACTTCCAGGGCCTGTGGCCCTGGGGGGTTGCACTGGGGCCTGTACTATACAACAGCTGGCCCCACCTCCACCCACACCCCCAGGAGCAGACTGGGTGAAGTGTATCCGGTGTGGGAGTGCCCTTTGCCCTCAGGGTCTCCCCCAGCAACAGGCCTCCATGCTGGGGGATGGAGGCCCTGCAGGAGGGGAGGGGCACCAGGTGGCAGGGGGTCCCACAGTGTGGGGCCCCTGGGGCCCCCAGGCTGGTTAATTCAGCCCTGCAAAATAGTGCCACTGAATACAAGCAACCAGACAGGCAGCAGGAGGAAACAATGGGATGACATGGACCAGCATAATAGACCATGGTCTCTGCACAGCAGCTGTAGATCTGTTGTGCAGACAGCTTGGTTTAACTTTTAAGTGATTGGCTTCCGTGAGCTCCATATCATCCCACAAAACACAGCCACTGCAATCACTTTCCCTGACCTTGGTTTGACCATGTTCACAAGCACCCCCTTTTAATCCCTGCACTGCTTTCCCTCTCTAACTGTGTTGCAGTAGAGCTTTGGGGCCCCAGTCAGTGTTCAGACCCCACTTTGCTAAGAGCTGTGCAGACACACAATAAGAAAGTCCCCGCCCTGAAGAACTTAATCTAATTATTATAGATAGCAAAAGTCACCACTTGCTAATCAAAGGAGTATGCTATCCTAGATAGGATGCTTTCTGACGTATTGCTCCTGAGGTTCATGGCATAACTGAACAAGATCAGACCCTAACTCTGAAACAGCAGGAAAACAGAGGAGCTGACGTTCTGTAATTCTCCTCAGCAGTAAAGATAGAAAATGTTTTTTATGGAGCAGTTATTCATTGCGCCCACTAGATAACGGACTAGTTCACAGAGATAAATGTACTGCTTCAAATAAAAACACAGACATGACACACATTTTTTTGGTTAAAATTTGTTGGTTTATGGTTGCTTTTTGTTTGTTTTGTATCTAACAAATCTTTTTGTTTGTTTTAATTTTCTTTTGGTAGGAGCTTCTGTGTCACCTGCTGGCTTTGACCAGTGATGGACTCTGAAGTGCTCAGTTACTATTTTTGTAGTGGAAATATCAAAGGCAAAACTGTTCTTATGTGAGTTCATCCCTGTTTTGCAGACTGTGCAGGACTGTACAGTTGGCATACAGAGAGATGTGCCTCACAGCTTTTGGGTGCTCTCCCAAGCTGGACCTCCACATAGTCAATCGCTTAGTTCAAACTAACCCTTAATTCAAAATAGTTAGTTTGAATTAAGTCAATGTGGCCATATTAGTTCGAACTAACTGTTTAGTTCGAACTAATCAGCAGATTGACCTTCCTGAAACTGACTAATTTGAACTAAGCAAGTGTACTGCATGGCCATGGCTAGTTCAAACTAGCATTCTAGTGGGGCCATGCTAGTTCAAATTAAGTTAATTCAAACTAACTAAAATTAGTTCGAATTAGTTAGTTTGAATTAACTAATTCGAACTAGCTTTTGTAAGTGTAGACATAGCCTTAGTGTTTTAGCTATTAGGGCACAATCCTGCAGGGTGATGCTGCATGTTCCTATGAGGCACTGAGCACCCTCATCTCCTATTGGCATCTTATTGGATATTATTTGAAATTTTTTGGTTGCCATGAATAGTAGGCTGTTTTAGATGCATAAAAAGTTGCAAGAAGCCTTCTTCCTGCACAGGTGCAGTAGGCTAGCCGGAATCTTTTTTTCCTACCTTTGCAACTGAATCCCTTGAGTTGAGCATCAACAATAGGAGTGATGGAATGTGAAGGCCCTGCCTGTTCCCTCATATGTATGTACCATCCTCCCACCGTGGGGAGAGATGTAGAAATTCCCACTTCCATGCCCATTCTACCATAGGAAGTTGCTCAAGAACAACAATCTAACCTCAGTCATTTGAATAAGAATGCTTGAGCCAATCAGAAAGTACAGCAGAGTAGAAGCAGAGTAGAAAGAAGCTTTACTAATGAGAAGAAGAAAAGTGTAGGACATGAAACAATTTTGCTTCCACCATTTGCTTGGGCATTTTATTTTGTTGACTGTCTTAAATCAGAAAGATACTAGAGTTGTAAATCTGTAGGTACAAAATTAATTCTGTAGCTGGAAAGTACCAGCATTTTTGAGAGAGTTAAAGACTACACAGTATTTTGCCCAAAAGGCAAACATACGTTTTCATGAGTCCTCACTGAGTATAATGTAAATTCACAAAAGAATAAAGTTGCATCAACAACAAAAAGAAAATAGCATCTGGTGCAAGAATGGAAAGGGATAGACTAAAACTCTTCAAGTCAGCAAACTCCTGTCTTTTAACTAATTGTTGCAGGCGCTTATTGACAAAAATATTTTCAGTATGATGTTGTTATGAGATTTAATGCTAATTCCACCTTCTAGTTGACAGTTGCCAATCAGCTCACTGTTTGAGATGTTTTTTCAATATCTATGGTCAGTGGAGAAAGGAACAGTGTATAATGGTCATAAACAAGAAAAACAATATAGAAGCAGCAAGCAAACTGGTATCAGGATTCAGCAAGACATCTTTACTCAAGCGGCCGCAGGGAGAACACACTGACAGAGAGAGACCCCCATCAGGTTAAGAGCTCTGCCTGTAGGCAGATTTCAGAGATTTTTATACAAAAAAATTGGGATTTGGGGTGTGGAGGTGGGTACAATTAAAATGTCCTTAACCTAATTGGTCAACAGTTACATTCTTAATTATAATAGAACAGAGACATATTTACAGGACATGTAGTTAAATCACAAGGTTATAACAATAGTCAGGGTCTCTTTGGCGACAAAAACAGAACTTCTTATTACTTACTTAAGATAACAATGAGGTTAGTATGGTCTTACATTAGTTAGGGAAAATTTACAGAGATCAGCAGAAACAGCACAGCCACTTATTCTTGAGACATTCCATTCTTATCTTACTTTTAGCTTTTGCAACTCATCAGCAATTCCAACATTTTTTTTTCCTTTAATTGTGCTGCTGCTTGGATGGGTTTGAGGCCTACAGCTGCTTGAACAAGTTTGAGACCTACAAAGGTCTGTTCCTGAGTCCACAACAAGCTTGACCTGATTTCTAGATCTCAGGGACTGTCTTTTTCCTATACCAGATATGGACAGGCTACAGAGCTTGCTTAAACACACCAAATGTGTTAATCATATGATCCTTTTAATGCTCTGCCAACTTTGACTGAGCTGTGCTTAAATAAGGTATTTTGCAACCTGCTGTGTAGGTGGGCAGTTCCATAAAGTTCAGCATTCCATTCCCTCTGTCCCTTTTGGTTCTACATTCCTACCATTTACAGTGTTTCCTCTCAAACTCTCTTTGAAGTTCAGTACATATCAGTCTGCAAAGATGAATTCAAACTGGAACACATGTAAAGAAGGGCTACTAGGATGATCTGTAATATGAAAATCTGCCTGTGAGAAAGCTTGGCTTGTTTAGTCTAACCAAAAGAAGGTTGAGGGGAGATATGATTGCTCTGTATAAATACATCAGAGGGATAAATACCAAAGAGGCAGAGAAATTATTTAAGTTCAGTGCTAATATAGACACAAGAACAAATGGATACAAACTGGCCATCAGGAAGTTTAGACTTGAAATTAGATGCAGGTGTCTAACTGAGTAGTTCTTAACCACGGTGTCAGGACACAAAAGCGTATTATGAAGAGCCAGGAGGTGGGTCACGGAAAATTGGCAGCTCAGCTTGGGGCTCCTACTGCCTGCTGTTCTCTGGTGCCCTCAACAGCCCACTCCTGCTGCACAACACAGGCAGCAGCCAGGGCCAGATGAGTAAAGGGACTTAGGGCCTGCAACACAGAGATCCACCAGCCTCTGCTGGCTTGACTCTGCCCCCACCCAGGTCCCAGAGTGCTGCATCCTCCAGAGTGTCGCAGCCTCCCAATCGCTCCCAGCCCAAGTGCCACTGCCATTGGCAGATTGTAGTGTGTCACACAGGGGAACATCTGCCATGTGTGTCGTGACGGGAAAAAGGTTGAGAACCACTGGTCTAACCAACAGAGCAGAGAAGTTCTGGTATAGCCTTCTAAGGGAAACTGTTGGTGGGGTGGAGTGGGGAGAGGGCAAAAAACTTAGCTGGCTTCAAAACTAAGCTTGATAAATTTATGGAGGGTTAATATGATGGGACAGGTAATTGACTGATCTTTCATTACTGGTGGTACATATACCAATGACCTGAGATAGGACATTATATGGATCAGTTCTGAGTTATTACAGAGAATTCTTTCTTGGGTGTTTGGCTGGTGAGTCTTGCCCATATGCTGAGAGTTTAACTGATATCCATATTTGGGGTAGGGAAGGAATTTTTCCCTCTGGGCAGATTAGCAAAGGCTCTGTGGTTTTTTTCACCTTCCTCTGTAGCTTGGGGCACAGCTTACTTGTGGATGGATTCTCTGTACCTTTAAAGTTATTAAATTGTGATTTGAGGACTTTAATAACTCAGTTATAGTTTTGAGGTTTGTTGCAGGAGAGGGTGTGTGAGGTTCTGTGGCCTGCATTGTGCAGGAGGCCAGATTAGATGATCATATTGGTGCCTTCTGAACTGAGAGTCTAAGGCTATGTCTACACTTGCTAAAATTACTTTGAATTAGTTAGTTTGAACTAACTAATTTGAACTAATTTTAGTTAGTTCAAATTAGCGATCCCCATTCATTTCAATGGCCGGTTAGTTCGAACTAAGAAATTAGTTCGAATTAACATGGCCACATTGGCTAATTCGAACTAGTTAGTTAATTAAAGCCTTACTTCCAAAGCCCTATTTGAATTTATTAGTTCGAATTAAGGAAGCCCTTAATTCAAACTAACTAAAGCCTAGTGTAGCCATGGCTTTAGTTAGTTCGAATTAAGCCTCCTTAATTCGAACTAACTTGCCAGTGTAGACATAGCCTAAGTGTCTATGAATTTTTCTGATTTTTCTAATTATACAATCCAAATGTGTAACACCTTGGTCATCTGGCTGTCCATTAGTTGCACGTTCATTTCCAAATTTGGAACAGTAGTTCTGAATTGTTTTCTTATCAGAAGTGCTGGACTATATCTAGTAGCTGCTATTTTTGTTGATCTACAACTCAGAAGAGCAAGGCATAGATCTTCCTGCTGTAAGATTTTCATGTTCCAAAGATGTAGCTGTGTCAGTCTAGTTCAGCAAAACAAAAAAGGAGCTCTGTGGCACTTTGAAAGCCTAACAAATTTATTTACCACATGAGCTTTCATGGGAAAAAATCCCACTTCATCAGACGCTTGAAGATGGAGATCTTACAGAATGAGAGGAAAATAAATGCAGGGAAGTGTAAGTCATAGGATCATGTCAGACTGTTTCATGATGGAAATACCATGTGACTTAAAGGAAGAGTCACACTTCATAAATAATGAATAACAAACAGTGGGAGTGAGGAGTTTGTTTGGACAAATAACATTTAACCTATGTGTTGGTCACAATCTACTATTTAGAAATGAATAATCAAGATTAATTTTTGTGCATATCTGCATATGGGGGAGGAGGGGCAGGGAAAGAATGGGCTAAAATAATCTGATTATTTATTCAACCATCTATTTAAGTGAGGCTCATTTCAAATTAAATTCCAATTTAAATACACTTTCTCCAAAATTAAACTGAATCAACTCCCTAAACACACTGTCACAACCAAACCTGCACATAGAATGACTGGATTAGATAAACTATAATGTGCAGTCATGCACTGTCACTTTTTTTAAAAAAATGTTTCATCCCAATTCTCTTTAGCTGTAACTAATTTGGGTTTTGCACTTGAATCAACAAATGAAGCAATACACTTATCACCTTTTTTAAAAAAATAGATGGTTGCGTATGTGTTAGTGGTAATGAGACTCACTTATTCCTAGGTTGTGGTCCTAATAATTGAGTAATTTTATGTGAGTTCTACATGCAATGGTCACTGTTTAAAATGTCATTATTTTCTAATGTTACCAGTTTCCCTTGTACCTTAAAATAGTGATAACCCTATGATAACAGTTTTTTCAAAGGTTAATATGTTAAAGGCATCTAACATTATTTAGAGCTGAATGAAAAATCTAAATTGCCATTCTGCAGGAAATTTCAACATTAGTATTTTCGTTGATTTTAAATTGGAACGAAAAGTTTAAATATTTCAACTTTTCAAGGAACAAAATGTAATGAAAATCTTTGATTTGGAAATGACAGAATATTGAGTTTCAGAGAAACACTACTCTAATCTCACCTATGGACAGGATCCCTAGCACCTCCCACAACATTAAGTGGATTCCCGCCTGAGCTGTGTGTGGTGTATTGAGAGAATTGCATGACTCTCCATGCCTATTGGAGATGGAGTCTATTCAGAGACCTTGGCCAGTAGGACAGAATGTGAATATCAGTCTCCAGATTTTCGACTCCTATAAGGCAATGAACCACTATCAGAAAATGAAGCTAATTACTAAACTGGATCAAAACAAAGTGATTTGGGTCAGTTCAATAAACCAGAAGTGAAACATCTGAATTTGAGGAATATTGCAATATTAAAATAAAACATTTCTACACTTCCTAAGAGCTTTTTATTTGGGGGGGAGGGGTATTTTTGTTTGTTTTTTGTTTTTATTTTTAAAAAAGCATCTCCATTCCATGGAAAAAGTCATACCAAATAAGGACAAAAAAGTTTAAAACAAAAGTTGAAAACGTGGGACAGATATTTTGCATTTCATTCAGGTCAGTAACTAGTCTCTCTCTCTCTCTCTCTCTCTCTCTCTCTCAAATGAAGCTATTTTGTCTGCTAATCAAATAGTGAAATTGGCAAAGTAATATCTTCAGATTTTTATCATCTGAACTTTTAGGCTATAAAATATAGAAACAGAAATTGTACTTGATTTTTTTTTTTCTGGAAGTGGAATAACTATACTGTGATTTTTATCCTTCTCTTCCAGTATTAAAAGATAAATGATTGAAAAATAGTAGCCTAAATAATGAACTTCTGTTTTTAATAGGGTTGCATGGAGTGTACATCAAGGCAGATTTTGGTCCACTGAATTTTGTTTAAATGAAAACAAATGTATTGACTTTCACTAAGCTGAAGAGATAAAGGAGATTTGAGAAGACAGCCATGAGGTTGGAATGGAGAATTCTGTCTCCATCCTCGTACAAGTCTCATCTTCAAAGTGGCAACACCAACTTGCCTGCTTCCTGCTGCACAACAAGTATTGGAAAGGGGAGGTATGGTGTGGGGGAGGCAAATTCCAACCTCATTAGCCTTTCTGTTTATTAGTATCCTTCATCAGCTGCCCTGTCATAGAGAATCATGTGGTCTTTTTCCCCATTTTGTGGGCATCCACTATGATATGCTGACTGACTATAATGCACTGATTCCAGTCTACTGTGTATTGCTGGCTAGTGTATTAGACTTCTGCATGATTATTCACTGCATCAGACAGAAAATAGCTTACAGTATACAGTATGACCCAGCCTACTATCCTGGCTGATAACACAGGAGATAATGCATTTTCTCACTGTACACTTTGGGGGAGAGAGAAAGGGGATCACCTTTCTGGGGGATATCTAAATATTGTAATTATCTCACATTTTTTCCCATTGTAACATTTGAGTTGTCAGAACATTTGCTTGAGGCTCCCAGGACTCAGTTCAAGCGTGGATAGTTCAAAGCTCATGAAACACAACTGTAAACATATTTAGCATGCATGATACTAACACATCTGTGTAAACATGGAAAAAAATAATTAATCCCCCAGCCGTCAGCCAAAAAGAGGAATGAGCAGAGTTTTCATGCACAGGAATGAACAATTTATTTTTCTTTCCATTCTGCTCTGCAGAATCATAAACTGCCATTATTCATCATCCAGTCAGCCACCACTACTACATGTTGTATTAGGGAGCAACCTTTTTATTTTGGTAGTGTTCTTCTTCTACCTACTAAAAAAGAACTCTAAAGCAATAAAAATCCAATTACAATCTGGGTGCAGAAAAAAATTAAATAAAAGCAAAATTATATATTTGCATAAAAAATACTATGATAGTTCAATTATCCAAAATCCCAATGAGCTCAGGTTCATTAATTACTGTTTTTACTGAAGTAGCACCCAAGTGCGTCAGCCATAGACCAGGACTCCATTGCGCTGCTTGATGTATAAACACCACAAAAAGACTACCTCCAAGAGTTCGTGAAAGGTGAATAAACATAAGGTCTGGAGTCCTTGAAGGAGTTTAAGGGCTGAATTGCAGTTGGACATACACAAAAAAACTTCCTTACAAGCAGAGTCCTGTGGCATTTTTAAAGACTAACAGATTTATTTATCGCATGAGTTTTCGGGGGAGAAAAATCCCACTTCATCAGACGCTTTGAAGATGGGAAACTTACAGAATGGGAGGAAATTAAATGCAGGGAAGTGTATGATATGGGATCTGGTCAGGCTGTAACAGCAAATTAAAATAGATGTTAGGATTCAAACACTGGGGAACAGCACATAGAGGAAAGTGAGGTCAAATCAACTGTTGTAATGAGAGAAAAATCCCTAGTCCCTGTTTAACCCCAAGGCAACTGAGTTGAATTTGCATATAAATTTGAGTTCTGCAGTTTATCTTTGAAGCTGTGATTTGTTATTCATCTGTTTCAGCACAGCTATTAGCAAGTCATCACTGGAGTGAGCAGAGAGATTGCCTTGGGGTTAAACAGGGACTAGGGATTTTTCTGACCTGACAATCTTTTTTTAGTCTAAATCATGTTTTTGTGGATATCCAGGAAAAGGACCTTCCAAAGACATTGAGCCAAATTCTGTTCTTTGTTATAGCAGTGCAAACCAGCAGGTAACTCCTTTGGCTCTAGGGTCGGCAAACCGCGGCTCGCGAGCCACAAGCGGCTCTTTAGCCCCTTGAATTTGGCTCTTGCTGGTGCGAGCCGTGGTCCCTTTAAATGCAGACTGCTGCTGGGGAGAATCAAATCTCCCGCCCTGAGCATGCGCAGACAGAGCGTGCTCAGGGTGGGAGCGGCCTGGCAGCTCTGCCAGCCGTCCCTGCAGCTGCGAGCCGGGGCCAGGTAAGGGGGCTGGAGGGAGGCCTGGAGAGGGGGGGGGATGAGGAGAGTGGGTGGGGGGGACGAGGACACTGGCTGCCGCCTGGAGAGGGGTGGAGGGCCCCGGTAAAGCCGCGGCAGAGCCGGCCTGGGGGCTGGCCGTCCCCGCCCCCAGGGTGGGACAGGCAGGGTCTGCGTGTGGCTGGGGAAGGGGGGTGGCTGCGTCCACCGTGTGCCTCGTTGCCGGGGCTGCCTCCGAGCAGGGGGCTAGGCTCAGGGTGCGGGGCTGGGATGTGGCTTTCCGGAGCCAGCCAGCCAGCCAGCGAGAGAGAGAGAGA
>ML685886.1:1435019-1449245 GCA_007922175.1 Pelusios castaneus | reverse complement strand
TTGAGGAGGTGGCGGGGGAGACGAAGGAGGACCCGGGGCAAAGCGCAGCATCGTGTAGCCAGGAGCTGTTCTGCACCCCCGCTGATATGTCCTCTCAAGAAGACATTAATTGCAGCATGTCCTATGAGTCGGCTGAGGGGGGCTCTGGTAAGTTTCTGAGTTGTAAAGCTAAAAGTCTGTCTCACGTTAAAATATAATTGTGCTTTGCGGGGGTGCTTGCTGTCTCTCCCCGCTGTGCACGCTCCTTACTCCCCATCCATGAGAAAGGCATCAACACAAGCACTGATTGTGAAGTAATCATCTGCATTTAGGTCAGTAAATGATTCCTCAATGTACCTCCAGAGCCTAGTACTCATGTTGGATGGGATGGCGTTTGTGCCAACGCTCCCAAAGACGGACATTTTGCCCCACCAGCTGCAAAGCACAGCCCCGGGAACCATGGCAGCAAACAGTGCTGCAACGTACGGTCCCGGCTGGCTGCCAGCGGCATGTAGGAGATGTATTCTAGCTGGCAGGGGCACTCTGAGGAGAGCGATATCGGGTTCCATCTGTGTGCCCAATGCTGATTATTAGCCCCCAGTAAAGCTGTCTACTAGGACATACCTTGTCCGCTTCAGCAAGGCATAGGATGTTGACCGCCCTGCACCTTCCAGAGTAATGTGCTACTGGAAGGTTAATTTTCTTATCCTGGCTATGTGTAAACAGCAGCTTTACAATTATTTCTTTCTTTAGAACAGACCTTGAGAAGGCCGTTGTCTACCCCCGCTGCCCGAATGAGAAACATTCGGCAGCGTGCACGAAGGAACAGGGAGGATATGTTTCAGAACGTGTTGAAAGCTACACAGGAGTCCTTGAAAGCTGCACAGGATTCCTCCGTTGAGACTAGAGCATTCAGAGCTGAATACCAGCAGACGTGGAAAACACACACCGAGGAACTGATAAGCGTCATGAAGGAGCAAACAGAACTATTCAAGAGCATGATCGCTTTGCAGTCCCAGGCGATTGATGTTAAGGCTCCACTACAGACACTTCAGTCATGTCTGCCTCCCACCCCCCATAGTCCCTATAAGAATTTCTTTGAAGTGCACCCGTCCCACCGTAGCATTCCAACAACTAGCTCTCCACCCCCGTACTTTCTAGAGCTCCGCAGCTACACACACCTGTAACCCCAACCTTCTAGGTTTGAATAAAAACAGAATAAAATCATTTGATTATGGCTTTATTTTTACACATGGGTACTTTCATAAGGTGCAGCAGATGCGTCCTAAAAGAAAACTAGGGGAGGGCGTAATTGAAATGCTCCCTGAGTGCCTCCCTTATGCGAGAAGCTTCCCCTTTAGCCCCCCTAATACTCCTAGTGGCTGGCTGTTCGTATGCCTCCTCGAGGTGCTGTGCCTCCGTAGCCCACACTGAGTAAAACTTTTCTCCCCGACTTTCACAAATATTATGGAGGACACAACAAGACGCAATCACAGCAGGGATGTTGTCCTCTGACAAGTGCAGCCGCCCATACAAACAGCGCCAGCGGCCTTTTAAATGGCCAAAGGCACACTCCACAGTCATTCTGCAGCGGCTCAATTTGTAATTGAACCGCTCCTTGCTTTGATCTAGGTTACCGGTGTACGGTTTCATGAGCCATGGCATCAGTGGGTAGGCTGGGTCTCCGAGGATAACTGTGGGCATCTCCATATCCCCCACTGTAATTTTTTTATCAGGGAAAAAGGTACACCCTTGCAGCTTCTGGTACAGACCATAGTTCCTGAAAATGCAGGCATCATGCACCTTTCCCGACCACCCAGCATTGATGTCAGTGAAACGCCCCTTGTGATCCACGAGTGCTTGCAGCACCATGGAGAAGTAGCCCTTCCTGTTGATGTACTCAGTAGCAAGATGATCCGGTGCCAAAATAGGGATGTGTGTGCCGTCTATGGCTCCACCGCAGTTCGGGAATCCCATGGTAGCAAAGCCGTCCACAATCTCACTGACATTCCCCAACGTCACCATCCTCCGTAGCAGAACGCGATTGATGGCTGTGCATACTTGTGACAGGGCTAATCCGACGGTGGACCTCCTGACTCCAAACTGGTTTGCAACGGACCGGTAGCAGTCAGGAGTCGCCATCTTCCAAACAGCTATCGCTACACGCTTCTCCACAGTGAGGGCTGATCTCATGTTGGTGTCTTTACGTCGCAGGGCAGGGGCCAACTCTGAGCACAGTTCCAGAAATGTTGCTTTCCGCATTCGAAAGTTCTGTACCCACTGCTTGTCATCCCACAGCTGCATAACAATGTGATCCCACCACTCGGTGCTCATCTCTCGCGACCAGAAACGGTGTTGGACCGTGTGCAGATGGTCGGTGAAGGTGCTGAGCAACGCGGTGCTGTTGCTCTGCATGGCATCGATCAGCCGCTGCTCCTCTGTGTCATCATCTGGCTGGGAGCTCATAACGTAATGAGCAACCAGCCGAGATGTGTTCAGCATGTGGAGGGCGAGAGTGGAGACCAGAGCAGGATCCATGCTGACGCTGATTTTGTTGCTTTCCAATGGCACGCTCCGTGCAAACACTGTTGAAAATAGGCGCAAGTTGCTATTGGCAACGTGGAAGACGCTAGGGAAATGCTATGCACCATGGGAAACATCTAGTTTACCCATGGTGCTTTGTGCTCCTTTCCTTCATCCCATGATTCCAAGCGCGGACTCAGGGAAAATGGAACACTGGGATACGTGCCCAGAATTCAGTGCGATAATGCGCATTACAGCGAGGAATTCTGTGATGGAACAAGGAGCAACATGTGTACGCGCTACACCGCAATAAACATCACGTGCTTCTTATAGCGCAGTTCAGAAGTTGCGCTATAATCTGATCGTGTTGACAAGGCCTGAGACTTTAAACTTGCCCTCATGAACCTTGAAACTGGCCACTATTATTCTGCAGTCTATAAAATATTTACTATTTCAGCGAGAGCAGTAACCTCATCTTCCTCCATTTTATCTTGTTACGGTGCTGTTATGAGTACCCCATAAAATGGCCGCCACCTCCCTTGTGATCGAAAGTCACAAGATGTTGTTTACTAGACACTCTCCCTGGCTCACATGAGTAACTCATGACTGCTAGGCTTGTGACCAGCCACAAGTTTCATTCAGACCCTGATTTGCTCTCAGCCAGCTCCCAAAGGGCTGGGTCATCCCCCTCTCCCATGTGAGGGCATCTGGAGGGCAAGTCAATCATGGCTGCTCTGCCCCCCCCCCCCAGGGGTGTAGAAGGCTCTGACCCAGAACCTAGAGAGCTGGTGAAAATTCCTTTGCCCAAATAAGGACAGGGGGAACCGGGCAGACTTTCGCCCCCCGTTCCTACTGCAGCAAAATCTGTCCAATCACAGATCTCGGCAGAAAGTGGCCTAGGCCATAAAAGCCACCATACTGCATGGAGCAAAGAGAGTCTCCACGAGTTAACTGCCAGGCCTGATCACCCTGCAGTAGGAGTTCTGCCGAGAGTGCCGGCCTGAGTTGATTACAACCTCCGTCTCAGACATCATGCTGTTGCTGGTCACCTGCCTGATAGTTGTGGTACGTATGTGAACCCGAGTTATCCCCCACGTTTACTTCTCATGGTTGTTTCCCTTCCCTTTAAAATGTATATAGTTGGATATGAATAACGCTTCTACCTCTGTTTTAACCCAAGGTATTACAATTGGTGTAGCTTTGGGGATTATTGTTACCCTTATTGTTTTATGTATTGGATTCTGTCTTTTTATATTTTGTCTCCGGGCTATTAAGAGGGTCCAAGAGGAGGGATTATTCTGAAAGTTTTATTTCTGTGAAAGTCAATGTATGTTCAAACTGTTGGATAATCATCTGTGGTTTTCCTGTCACTTGTGAAGCTGACTTCCGAGTCTACCTCTGCTAGCAGCACAACTGTTAACCCTTTGCGCCCCAAAGAGGGAGATTAATAAAGTTTAATCTTTTGCCACCACTTTAAGATTTCAGGAGTCTTCCTTCTCCCATCCTTTACCTGCTGCGGACATATCTAAGGGCCAGTCTACACTTAACTTACAGCCATACAGCTGTACTTCTGGAAGAGCACATATGTAGCCATGTTATATTGAGAGGAGAAAGTTCTCTTACCGATATGACCAAAACACCTAAATGATCAGTGTTAGCTTTGTTGATGGGGAACTTTCTCCTGCTAAC
This sequence comes from Pelusios castaneus, assembly GCA_007922175.1. Taxonomy (NCBI): domain Eukaryota; kingdom Metazoa; phylum Chordata; order Testudines; family Pelomedusidae; genus Pelusios; species Pelusios castaneus. The sequence continues at coordinate 1,445,054 of ML685886.1, read as the reverse complement.
AGAGCACTTTCCACACAAATGCTTATGCTGGCAAAACTTAATAATGCTCAAGGGGTGTTTTTTTCACACTTCTGAGTGACAGAAGTTTTTCAAACATGAGTGCAAGTGCAGATAAGGCATAACTCACCTTTCCAGATCCTGAGCATAAAAGAATTTTGATAGGTTTTAAATTTTAAAACTTCCAATTTGTGTGTTCTTGTGATGATTTTTTTTTGTATCCCATCTACTTCATCAAGCCTATGCACTGCTGAAATATAGTGAGTTTTTGTTCCTTTAATGAGTCCAATGTAGCATAAGCGTTTGTTTTTTCCAAATGCATTTATGTTTGGGTGCTGAAAATATGTACAGTATGTTTATACTCTCCTAATGAGCCGCTTCACAGTACCCTTCATTGACTTCTGTAACAGAATTCTCAAAACTCCAATCTATTTTACATGATGTAAGACTGTATGTTGTATTACCCTGCCCCCCCTAGATCTGCAGCTTTAGTTATGGCCAGTGGGTCTGAGCAGTGCCCTTTAATCTTCTTCTTCTTCTTGGTATATGGTAGGTGTTAATGTAGATACAATATAATTTAGTTGCAGCTGCATGTATAAGGATCTACATTTTGATACAAGTATAATATCCTTTGAATGAAACGATCTGGAGATAATGGCATAGTTATGACCTTAATGGAAAATTGCATCTGAACATACTGTGCATCTCAATAGCCCCTCTCTCCCTGGTCAAATTTATAAAAGCTAAAAGCAGATGTCCAATAGTTTGATCTGGGTTCTAATGCCTGACTCCGCTACACTAGGTTTCATAAGAGATGAACCTTGTTTACTACATTGGAGTTACAATGGTATATGAGTGCACTAATATAATGAAGAATCAAGCTACAGATGTGAATGTTGGTCATCTGTGTGAGTTTGTTTACTGAGAGAAATAATTTGTTTAATTGTCAGTATCAATTAGAATGCTATCCCAAATTCATGTCTCCATCTGTTTAAGCTTCTGACAAACAGAAGGTTATCTGCTTGTCATCCGTGAGAGTAATATGGCTGGCTATTTAAAGAAAGTATCCAGTTTTGTGAGGTACCTAAACAAGTCTATGATGTATTATACACTATGTAAACAATTGTCCATTTTTGATGATCCAGAGAACTTGCCTTCCTTCCATTTTCCCCCCGTCTTGCTTTTTCCTATCTTCCTTGGCATTTTCTGGAACTGATCTTTTCGACTTTTGTTTGTTTCTTTGTTTTGCTACTGACAATAACTGGCCTTGTGGGCCAAAAGCCTTTACAAGATGCTTTTTTTGGCAAAGCACACCCAGACCAAGAGTTATTTTCACCAGTTGTTCAGTAACACATTTTGGATAATGAATAGATCCTGAGAGAACTGTAATTTACTCAGATGGTTTGTGAACATTAGAAGACATGAAATAGATTGAGCAATTTATTTAGTGCAATTAATTCAGCCAACTCTTTTAGTAGGTCAGGTTCAAGTTTCATTCTGGAGCTGATTCAGAGTACATTGAAGACAATAGGAGTCCTTTCATTCAATTTCAGTAGGCTTTGCATCAGCGTCTCATGCTTCTTTTCTTGTCTTCATATACCATACGTCATCATGGAGAATGCCATGACACCCTAACTACTACAGTTGTTTGTCTAGGAAGTCTTAAAAAGCCTTAAGAAGATGTATGATGCTGCACTTTCTCCCTGCCTATATTCAGACTTCAGATATTAGGAAGCTTTCTTCTACTTTTCCTGATAAGAGTATTGATTTACTGTATAATGCACATTAATCTCTATATTTCTATTTTTGCTGGTAATATACTCCCTCAAAAGTATGGCTTATGGTGTCCATCTGCACTGCATTACCCTTTTCAAAGTAACTCTGAGGCATTTCCTTATTGTATAAACTAGGTATCTAGAAAATTGTCATTATTTTAGAAAAGTGCAATTTTTTTCAAATTATGTAGGGATTACATGCTCTTAAGGGTACTTTGAAAATGACGGGTTTTCCAAAGACAGTCTTAAAAGCATTTATGGGAGTTAAAGAAAAAGAAAGAGAGAGAGAGAGTGCTTTCAGTAAGAGGAAAAACACTTTGATACCGTTAAATAGATCACCAAAATTACTCTCTTTATAACTTCTCTCTGGTAATCCACATCTTTTTTCTGGGCTTTTTCATTTCCATTCCCATAATTGCCCTTCCTAAAATTATTATATAGAATGTAATTTTGATTGCATTAATGGAATAGTTTGAGAATAGTCAAAAACAGAAAAAGAATGAAATGAAGAACAAAAAGGAACAAAGCTTATGGAAAACAAATACAGTTCTATTAAGCTTCTGATATGTGGCTAGTTTTGGAATTTGTTATGATTAAATTACTGTCACCACATTGTCATCATAAACATCTTAAGCAATGAAGATAAGATAATATATGGTGCATGATTATTCATATTTTAGAATCAGTAAACTGTTTCCTTGTGGAAACATGAATTGACTTGGTTTTCCAGCACACACCTTATTCCACTATCCAAAATATAGATCTGCAAATGACCAATAAGTTTTTAAAGCAAAATATTTATTGGCTATTCTGAGGAAAATTCAGTACTCATCTAAGATCTATGTAAAACCAAGAGTATAGATAACTGTGCAATAAGATGGAATATATTATTTTTGACTATTCCAGAGTATCTTGGAAAAGCCAAATAATTATGATAACTGAGGCTCAGATCCTACAATCATATACACTTCATTTGACTGGTGCATCCACAAAAAGCCCTACTGCCATCAAGAGGATATCAAAGGGTCCTAAAAGACATTGCTGATACCAACTATAAAAAGAATTACATTTTAATTAATATATGTTCATAAAAGAAACCCTAATAGGCCCTCTGATAGTGCTTTGTTTTAACTCTTGTTTCCTAAAGTGCTAGATTTAACATATCACTTCCATATGTCAGTCTCTGTATATATTAACCCAACATAGCTGATGCTCAAAACAGGCAAAATGATGATTAAACTGTTTATTAAACCGAGGTGCATATTTTAGTATATAGAGGGTAAATAGGAAAGTAACCCATCACAGGAAAAGGACTCTGGATAAGTTGTTTTCATCAGAGCCCCATGTTTTACAAATTGGAAAACTCTGCCACTATAAATGCATAAGAAGAAATCACTAATGTATTTGGAGATGAGGATTTAAGAGCTTCATATCATTTTATGTAATGTCTTAAAATAAGTGCCTGCCATAAACTGATGAGTACTGAGTACTCTTAAATTACTATTAAAATTGCCTGAAGGCAGATCAAACATGGCTGGTGCCAGAAAAGCTATGACATCCTACTAAGGTAATAACTACCTTGTGTGTATGTGTGTGTGTACTGATTCAGTCATAAATATTTAATCAGTTCTCAGCAAACCTACATATTATTCACGTTTTATTTATTTTCACAGACTTCCTTTTCTCACTTCTTTTGTTGCAGGCATAGGATATATACTCTTATCCCTGAGGTGGAAATGATCAGTTCCTATCACACTTGGGGTGGGACTTGTTGTGAATTTGTGATATGTAGTTAGTCTTGTTGATATTTTTAAATGTAATTTAACAGATTAAATCCTCTAACTCTCTTAAACACTTCTGAAAATACCAGTCTTTAGAACCAATCTAATTTACAGAATATGGAATGAAATACAATTGGTTTCAGGCATCGGAAGAGTCTCAAATATTTGCAAGTTTATCAGAATACAAAATCAGTAGATTTTATTAATTCATTCTTTCATTTATTCATTCATGGCTATTAAACAGTATTGTTATTCTGAGACCTTTGGATTCCACCAGTTGAAATATTCAGCTAATCATAAAAATTAAACAGATTGAGCTATTCCAAAATCAATTAAAAATATTAATATTAAGGCAAACTGGGTAAAACAGATATCTCCCTTAGCATGAGCCAATTACTATTATTATTATTATTGTTGTTGTTGTTGTTGTTGTTAATAATAATAATATATGTCAGTGAGAAATATTGACTTTAGATAGGAGGAAAATCTACTATGCATCTTATTTCAGTGATTCAAATTAAGCTCCAGGCTTTACTCATGTGAATCCATTCCAGACTATTAATTCCTGTACGACTACTTTTTATGAGAAGAATATTTTACATTAACCAGGGTTCCATGGTGAGGCCCTCCCACTATACTTACATACTTTTATTTGACTCAAAAGTAGTCCATCAGGAAAAGTATATTCTAAAATTTCAGTCACTTTTAATGGACTGGAGGAATACTAGAGATCTATACGACAGTTCTTTCAAAATGATGAAGAGGAGTTTAATATAACTTTATATCCACTTATGATTTTAAGTAAGAGGCAAGTTACTGGTGTATCCAAGATATTAAAAGGTGACATACCTTTTACAGAGAGGAGCTTTTAATGACTTAAATTTTCTTTTTCCTTAAAAGCAGCACTCCATTTGCTTCTCATATGATTAGGTTGGAACATTTTCATGTCTTCTTTTCAGCTACTGTCAAGTTGAAACAAAATAAAGAAGATAACGTCACCAAGAAAGGATATTTGAATAGACTCTGATCAAACATCCTATTTACTTGTTTTAACTGCTTGATTCTCCTTAAACTACCCAATCATCCATTAATTTATCTTCAACTGAAAAGACTTACTGACTTAATTCTATCCATTGCCTACAAGATACTTCTACAAGACTGCAAAGATCTCTGTTAAATATTTAACACTTGGCTGCATGCAGTAGGACATGTTTTTCCCTCAGTTATACATGTGCAGCCTGGATGAAGTCAGTGGAGATATACAGGGATAATAGAAAAGCTGTCCAGGTGTAGCATGTTTTGCTGACAAACTTGAAAAGGTGGTAACCTGGGGGAAGGGGGGGGGGGGGGCAACAGAACAAACCAAAAACAACAGTAGGTTTAAAACTTCAGGAAAGTGAGAGCACACCTCTGATACCCTATGATCTGACTTGATGCACCATTTTCAGGGATTTCCCTATACCCCCCACACACCCCTTAATTTTCCCAACACCCCCCCCCACCCCCCGGAACTTGGAAATGACTGAACTGAACTCAATAAGAAAGGAAGGGAATAAATAATAAGACAGAAAATATCATAATGAACTCACTAAGGAGTAAGGGGGTTTAGATGCCATGTCAGATTGAGTCTCAGTTGAGAGAGAGGTGGGGGTAGGGAAGGGATGGATCCCTGAGTTATAAGCACTGTCTGATTAGCAATCCGCTCTATCTTTTAACAAGGATTGGGCTGGTCAAATAGTGCTTAGTTAGACTCTATACAGGGTCTTTTGTTATTTTAAGTGATCATTATAGGCTTAAATCACTGGTAAGTGCTAATGCTTAGACCTGCTATGGGATAGTCACTGTGTTTCTGTGGAGAGACTGCCAGCCTGCATCATCATAAGTGGGGGGGGGGCCCCCCCGAGACCTAAAATCACAAAGGTTATGTTACAATGTCACTTCTTTCCCCCTTTTCCCTGGATGGTGAACTCATGTAAAAGCACCTCTGAACTGTGGGTCTCCAGTACTGACCAATGAGGACAACACAGTGAATGGTGTGTGATGGCAGGAGAAGGGAGAGGCACATTAAAGGAACATTTGTTTATTGAACTGTGTTTTAGTGACTTTGCTCCAGAATGCTAGATTTGTGACTGGGAAACTTATATAAATGTTTCCTAGTAGGCCAAGATTTTCAAAATGCTTTGTTTGCCAAAGTCATCATTTCACATTATCACTATCTTGAGAGGTTGTTTTCTTCGATAGTTTCTGCACTAAACATTTTGTATATTTTAATTAATTTTTACATAAGATCATGAGAATGGCCATACTGGATCAGACCAATGTTCATCTAGCCCAGTAACCGGTCTTCTGACAGTGGCCAGTTCCTGATACTTCAGGGAATGAAGAGGACAGGCATTCATGGAGCTATCCATCATCCCTTGTCATCTGGTCTCACTTTCTGGCAAAAAGAAACTAGGAACATTTCAGAGCATAGTATTGCATCCATCCTGCCCATCCTAATTAATAACAGTGATGGATGTATTCTTCATAAACTTATTTAATTCTTTTTTGAACACTTGGCCTTGGTCTTGACCTTCACAACATCCTATGACAAAGAGTTAAACAGGTTGACCCTGTGTTATGGGAAGAAATGCTTCCTTTTGATGGTTTTAAACCTGCTGCCTATTAATTTCATTGGGGGACACCTAATTCTTGTGTTATGCGAAGTATTAAATAATATTTCCTTATTCTCTTTCTCCATACCAGTCAAGACTGTATAGACCTCCATCATATCTCCCTTTAGTCATTTCATTTCCAAGCTGAAAACTCACAGTTTTATTAAGCTCTCCTCAGATAGAAGCTGTTTCATACCCCTAATTATTTTAATTGTCTTCCTGTGTACCTTTTCCAATTCCAATATATATATTTTTGAGATGTGGCAACCAGATCTACATGCACTATTCAAGATGTAGAAGTACCATGGATCTATATAGTGGCATTATGATATTTTCTGTCTTATTATTTATCCCCTTCCTTTCTTATTGATTCCTAATATGCAATTAGCTTTTGTGCCTGCCACTGCACACTGAACAGAATTTTTCAGAGAACTATCCACAATGGACTCTAACAATGGCATATTGGATTGCATCAGTAGGAGTGTGGCCAGCAGATTGAGGGATGTGTTTTTTTCCCCTTCTATTTGGCACTGGAATATTGTGTCCAGTTTTGGGCTCCCCACTACAAAAAGGATGTTGACAAATTTAAAAGAGTCCAGCGGAGGGCAATGAAATTGATTAGGGGGCTGGGGCACATGACTTATGAGGAGAGACTGAAGGAACTAGGCTTATTTAGTCTGCAGAGGAGAAGACTGAGGGGGGATTTGATAGAAACCTTCAACTGCTTGAAGGGGTGCTCCAAAGAGGAGGGAGTAGGCTGTTCTCAGTAGTAACAGAACAAGGAACAATGGTTTTAAGTTTCAGCTGGAGAGGTCTAGGTTGGATATTAGGAAAAACTTTCTCACTAGAAGGGTGGTAAAGCCTTGGAATGGGTTACCTAGGGAGGTGGTGGAATCTCCCTCTTTGGAAACATTTAAGGCCCAGTTAGACAAAGCCCTGGCTGGGATGATTTAGTGGGAGTAGACCTGCTTTTAGCAGGGGCTTGGACTAGATGACCTCACGAGGTCCCTTCCAATCCTAAGATTCTATGGCTATGCCTACGTTACAAAAAGTCAGGTTGATTTTGTTAAGTCAACCTAATAAGGTTGACTTTAAGTCGACCTTATTAGGTCCACTTAACAAAGTGCTTCCCCTTAGGTCGACCTAAAAAAGTGGACTTAAGTGTCCACACTGTGCTTAGGTCGACCTAAGGAGTTCACCTAAGGGCTTGGTCGACCTAACTGGCAGTTCTTATTAAGTCGACCTAAACTTTCATTAAGTCAACTTAAGGAATTTCTTAAGTCAATTTAATGAAAGTCTTGTGTGGACAGGGACTAAGTTAGGTCGACTTAAGCCTCCTTAAGTCAACCTACCTTGCAAGTGTAGACATAGCCTATGGCTATGTCTACACTTGCAAGTTAGTTTGAATTAAGGAAGCTTAATTCAAACTAACTTAAGCCTTGGCCACACTAGGCTTTTATTAGTTCGAATAAAGGGTTTCCTTTATTGGAACTAATAAATTCGATTGCTTAGTTCGAACTAACCCTTAATTTGAAACAGTTAATTCGAATTAAGTCAATGTGGCCATATTAGTTCAAACTAACTGCTAATGGCAGATTGACCTTCATGCAACTGACTAATTCAAGCTAAGCAAGTGCCCTGCATGTCCATGACTAGTTCGAACTAGCATTCTAGTGGGGCCATGCTAGTTCAAATTAAGTTCATTTGAACTAACTAAAATTAGTTTGAATTAGTTAGTTCAAATTAACTAATTTGAACTAGCTTTTGTAAGTGTAGACATAGCCTATGATTCTATCTCTTTCTTGAGCAGTAACAGCTAAATTAAACCTCATCATTTATATGTATAGTTGGGATTCTGTTTTCAAATGTGCATTACTTTGTATTTATCAACATTGAATTTCATCTGCCATTTTGTTGCCCAAGGCACCTAGTTTTGTAAGATCCCTTTGTAAAACAAAAAACCCAGAAAGATGCAGATAAAGTGCTTCATAGAAGGCTTGAGTAGTCAACTTTGTGTGGTAATCTAATAAAATGGTCATGAAACACTTTTCAGTTTTTACCATGGTGCTATACAGCCTTCCTTTATTGCCACACCCCCCCCCTCCCACTTGCACACCTCATTGATCTTCACATTCCCCCTGTAAATTCAAACACACCCACCTACCCCAATTACAATTCTTGGGGAAAACACTACCATTGATGGTTCTGCTATAATTACTAGAGCTGGGCCGAAAATGCTAAACACTACATATTTGCTGGAAAATCTTAGGGTGCGTCTACACTTACAAATTAAGTCGACTTAAGCTTGCTTAAATCGACCTAATTTAATCTGCCTCCACACTACATTTTCCTTAAATCAACTTAAGCAGCATCGTAAGTTGACTCAAGGAAAAATAAAGTCTACTTTATTAAACCTCGTTTTAAGTCAACTTTGTTGGCTAAATCGACTTTATTAAGTCGACTTAGGCAGTGTAGATGCAGAGTAGCCCTAAGTCGATTTTAAGTCAACTAAAAGGGCTTCAGGGCTTCTCCACTGCCCTCCCTGCCAGGATGGCTGGCACAGCCACCGCTTGGCATGCCTCCTCCCCCCCCCAGGGCAGGACAGAGCCCTGCCCACCCTGCTCCTATGCCCTGCCAATGTCCCTGTCAGGCTCAGCCCCTGTTGTACCCAGGTACAATGGGGCAAATGTTGAGCCCCCTGGCACTTGGCAAGGGATGTCCCCCCTGCCACCATGAACCAGTCCCAGGACCACCTAGCCCCTACAAGTCAACTTAGGCGTCCAGTATGGACGCTATAAGTCGAGTTAACAGGGTCCCCTTTAAGCCGACTTAATTTTTGAGTGGGGACATGCTGGCTATGTCTACACTTGGACCTTTAAGTCGACTTTAACTAAGTCGACTTAACTAAGTCGACTTAGTGTGTCTACACTTAAAATTAAAGTCGACTTAAAGGGGAACTTACAAAGTCGACCTAGAGCGTTCACACCGGATGCTCTAGGTCGACTTTGTGGGGCTAGGGGGACCTTGGGCAGGTCCACGGTGGCGGAGGGGGGGAGCACCCTCTGTGTACAATGGGGCAAAGGGGGACAGGGACCCTGGCAGGGCAGAGCCCTGTGTGTGACACTGTCTGGATTTAGGGAAGCATTTATGATATTATTTTCTATGGATATCTGATAAATGCTATAATCCATAGGAACTATGTCATGTTTGGTATCAATAGAAAGGTAGTAATTTGCTGGGAATGATTATATAGTTTATCTCTAGGAATTCTATTTTGATTAGAAGTTAAGAATTTGATGTTATATCCATACTTTAACTTGTGTCATTCTGGACAAATGTCTTAGATGGGAGGGTGTGAACAACCATTGTCTCCTTAATGTTTAGGAATTTTCCAGGTAGAATGGTCCCAGGGAGTATCCTGATGAGCCATTGAGGACATAAAGAATACAACCATTGTATCCTCAATGGCTCATCAGTTTACTCCCTGGAACCATATCACCTGGCAAATTCCTAAACATTAAGGAGACAATGGTTGTTCACACCCTGCCGTCTAATGACACAAGTTAAAGTATGGATATAACATCAAATTCTTAACTTCTAATCAAAATAGAATTCCTAGACATAAACTATATAATCATTCCCAGCAAACTACTACCTTTCTATTGATACCAAACATGACATAGTTCCTCTGGATTATAGCATTTATGAGATATCCATAGCAAATAATATCATAAATGCTTCCCTAAATCCAGACAGTGTCACACTGTGCCCACATGCCCTGCCCTTTGGGGGGCATGCCAGGCTCCCCCTGCCCCCCCCCCCCCCGCC
>ML685886.1:1415206-1434919 GCA_007922175.1 Pelusios castaneus | reverse complement strand
CCCTGCCCTTTGGGGGGCATGCCAGGCTCCCCCTGCCCCCCCCCCCCGGCAGGGAAGGCATTGGTGTAGTCCTGGGATAGCCCTAAGTCGACTTAGGGCTACCCCAGGGCTACACTGGCTTAATTCAACTTTAGAAAGTCGAATTAAGCCTTAGGTGGAATAGAAAGGTAGTTTAATAAAGTCGACTTTATTTGCATTAAGTTGACTTTATTTTCCTTAAGTTGACTTAAGCAAGCTGCTTAAGTCGACTTAAGCAAAGTGTAGTGTAGGCGCAGGGCACATTAAGTCGACTTAAGCCAAGCCTAAGTCGACTTAATTTACCAGTGTAGACGCAGCCGCTAAGTCAACTTAAATTAATAAATGTAAACATAGCCCTAGCTCCCACCTTTCATGTCTCCTAGATTGTCACTCCTCGATTGTCATCCTTCACCACCAGCATTTTTTATGTTCATTTTTTCTTCTGCTCTTTCAGGACTGCTTTTACTCCCTTCTTTGCCTTTCCCCTTGTATCACATCTGTCCTTTGCTACCACACTGCAGACTGCTCAGTTCAGCGTGGTGCTATCCCCCTGGATCTATTGTTCACATTCCTGGTTACCAATAGTGACATGTAATCTCTCTACTGAAAGCCTATGTCACATGAGTCATCCTAATCTCTGCGAAAGATATGTGCAGATAATATGGGGAGGAGGAAAGGCCAGACAATAGGGGAAAATGGATGTGCACCCGGAAGGCTGAAAAGTCCTTGCTGTTTTAACAGTCCCATATGAAAAGAGGGGCAAGCAGAAGGCTTGAGGGCAGGGAGGCAAACAGGTGGTGGTTAATGGGTAGTGGAGGAGTGGTGGCAGTGATGGTGATGCTGGTGGTGGGTTGGGGAGTAGATGAAGTGGGGGGAGGGCTCCACACCGCTCCCCCCTCTACCCAAAGCAGCAACACAAACTGCCCCACCACTAGAAGAGCAGAGATGGCACAGTCACTCTCAGATCAAAAAAAAACAGGCCATCACTCTCCAGCTCCTAATGTTAACTTGAGCACTCCCTCAGCAAGAGAGCATGAAAAACAAACTTAGTTCTTGTCCTCCTCAGTGGTGGTAGTAGGTGAAGGCACCAAGCTCCAGGGGTCAGCAGCAAATGATCAAGAGCGCTGGAGGGCCAGAGCAGAGAGGAGGGCAGGGAGCACCCTCTTGCAGGACCTGCTCGAGGTAGACTCAAGCAGTAGAGAGCAAAGTTGCCTTCACCTCCTGCAGTAGGCGCTGGGGGTTTTGAAGAGTAGAGAGTCCCCTGCACTGAGCCAGCACAAGGGGATCCACCCAGTCCCCCCAGGGCATAGTCCAGGAGGTCTCCAACCTTGGTGTCGCCAGCCAGGACCAGCCTCCACCTCATGGAGTGGGCCTTCACCACCTGCACACCAAGATGGGGATTGTGTAGCAGGGGCTCTGCAAGAAGGTCCTCCGCCTCAGTGGGCACAAGAGACCTGGAGTCCAAGACAAGCCTCCAGATCTGGAGTAGGTCCTGGTAGAAGACTGGCAGCTCAGAGAGGTCTCATGGAAGACCTCTTGGGTGGATGTAAAAGAGCTATCGGTCGTAACGGAGCCCTCGGAAGCAGAGGGGGTAGTTGTGTGCCAAGTGGCTCCCCGCTGGACTACCTGAATGATAAAAGAGTCCCTGCAGGGTTTGAAGGTGAAAGTCATGGACCTGGCTATGGATGCAGCACAGGCCCTGCCCTCCCTCCTCCAGGGGGAGACTCAAGGATACCTACAGAGACCCAGAGCAGGCCTGGACAAAAGAACTCCAGAATTGTTTTCTGGAGGTTGGCATGAACGTTGGGAGCAGGACCAGGGTGTTGAGCCAGTGCGAAAGCATGGACAGGACAAGCTGGTTGATGACCAGTGCCCTCTCACAAAGGGAAAGGCACCACAGCAGTCCTGTTCATCTCCGCAACTGCTCAGAAACCCTGTACTCCAAACCTCGCCAGTTCTCATCCAGGGAGGGATGGGTGGCAGAGAGATAAATGCCAAGATAGAGCAGCGGACCCATGCTCCACCAGATGGCTTGAAGCACAGCCCCTACCACCAGGCCAGAGCTCTTGACCCAGTTGACCCAGGTGGAGGAGTCCATCAAATAGATGGCCAGGCAGGCCTCCAACTGCTCCAAGTTGCCCGGGTCCTGGACTGTGAGGAACACATCGTCGACATACACTGACAGGACTAGCCTCAGCTCCAGCTCATGAAGCACCAAACCTGTCAAGCTCTGATGGAGGAGACAAAGGAAGGTCTCCACGCCAGAGCATACAGCTGACCTGACAGTGGACAGCTTTGACATACTCCTCACCTGAATCTGACTGATTTGGTTAGGATCCAGTTAAGCATGACCAGGCACTCTGCAGAGGAGTACAGCACCTGGAAAAACCCCACAAAATGGAGTCTGAAGCTGAACGCTTGCAGGGTGCCCAGGAGATACCCATGGTCCAGCCTGTTGAACGCCTTCTCCTGGTCCAGGGCCAGGAGGGTGAACGACAGACCATCCCTACACCCAGGCTCCAAGAGATCCCAGACCAGGTACAGATTATTAAAGATGGAATGGCCCAGGACGGTATTTGGTCTGGTCGGGATGGATCATGTCCTGCAGCACAGACCCCTAGGTGTAGCAAGATGGCCGTGGCAATGATTATGTAGTCCATGCTGAAGAGCGAGATGGGGTGCCAGTTCCGAAGGTCGCGGAGGTCCCCCTTCTTGGGCAGCAGGGCCAGCACAGCCCGCCAGCATGAAAGGGGGAGCACTCAGCTTCCCTCGGACTCGGCCCAGATGATGGCAAGGTCTGGGCTGAGAACATCCCAGAACATGTGGAAGAATTGAACAGTCAGCCCGTCCATGCTCAGGGATTTGTTGATGGACATGAGACGGAGGGCTTCCAAGAACTCAGCTAGAGTGAGAGGTAGCTCTAGCTGGTCCCAGTGACCCTCGTTGACCATGGGGAGTTCATTCTAGAGCACCCTGCAGGCAGCAGCTTTGGTCGGATCTGGGAAGAAAAGGCTGGCATAGAAGGCCCTGGCCCTTCCACGCACTCCAATGGATCTGGGAGGGGGGTGCCATCCTCAGCGACGAGGCTGGTGATATGTTTCTTAGCCCCCCTCTGTTTCTCAAGGGCGTAGAAGATGCGGGAGCCGTGATCCATCTCCTTCAGGAGATGGATGTGGGATTGAACAAATGGTCCCCGGGCTCACAGGTCCTCGAGGGCCTGGAGCTCCTCCCACTTCTCCTGGTACGCTTCGCAGATGGATGGATCCTCAGGGCTGGCAGCCAGATGCCTTTCCAACCCTAAGACTTCCCACTTCAGCTGCTCTATCGCCTCATCCCTCCGCTGGCTGGCCCCCCCAAGTGTAGTCGCGGCAGAAGAGCCAAGCACACACCTTCCCCATGTCCCACCAACGCCACACTGAGGGAAAAGCGGACCTCTGCCACCTCCAGGCCAGCCAGAACTCCCGGAAGGATGCCACGAAGCTCACATCCTCCAGCAGGCTGTTGTTGAAGTGACAGTAGGCTGGCCATGGCCTCTCTGCTGAGAGAGGCTGTCATGGTCACCAGGTGGTGGTCCTAGAATGGGCCTGGCCAGATGCTGGAGGAGTAGGCTCATGCAAGATGGTGCCTGGACAAATAGATGCGGTCCAGCCAGGAATGGTGCAACTGATGACCCACCACACGGACAAAAATGAAGGTTATCTTGTCGTCCGTGTGGTGGTCGTGCCCTAAGTCAACTTATGGCTCTCCAGGACTCCCTCACTGCCCTCCCTGCCAGGGGGGGTGGCATAGGGAGAGCCTGGCATGCCCCCCACAGGGCAGGGCAGGGAAGAGCCCTGCCCACCCTGCCCCTATGCCCTGCCAGGGTCCCTGTCCCCTGTCCCCCTTTGCCCCATTGTACCTAGGTACAATGGGGCAAAGGCTGAGCCCCCTGGCACTTGGCAAGGGGTGCCCCCCCCGCCACTGTGGACCTGTCCCAAGTCAACCTAGCTCCTAGAAGTCGACCTAGGCATCCAGTGCGTACACTCTAGGTTGACTTTGTAGGGTCCCCCCCTAAGTCGACTTAAAATTTAGGTGTGGACATGCTAAGTCAACCTAAATTAACAAGTGTAGACATAGCCACGGTGCCCTAATGCACCCTGTTTGCCAAAATGTGTATAGATATGAAACTCTATTTTGTCATGACCCTAATTGAAACACAGAACTATATTTCCACACCCAGCAGAGGAATGCATACAAGAATAATGCAGCTCAAGTACCTTGGCTCAAGATGGAAAGACCACAGCCATTGCCAGACATGGATGATTACCTGACCCCAGGGAATGCTGAGAAAGCTGGAGGCTGGTTAAAACAAAGAGGCAGCCCTGACTAGGTGTTCTTCCCTGGGAATCCATCTTCTGTGTAATAGTAAATACTGGTAATCTATCCCCAAGGCAGGAAGAATCTGGTTAGAAGATCATCAGTTGCTCAGCCTATGGGTAAGTCAAATAGAGACTGAGAACAGTGATATTAGTTTAAAATGTGATTCTCAACTTGACTGATTAACCAACTGATTTTATATCAGTCTGACTTATATTCACATAAATCTTACTGTAGTCAATAAACTTATGTTTGTTTTATCTAAAGCAGTGCAAGATTGAATGAGAGCACTGAGATCGAAGCTGATGCATATCAATTTTTTGGTTAAATTGATGGACGAGTGTAAATGAGCTTGCAAGGCCCAGTGCAAGTGCACTGAACCTTGAAAAATGGTAGTTCCCAGAATTGCATCTGAGACTGGGGATGTTTCCTAGGGCACTATCCCATGAGTGGCTAGTGAGAGCACTCTTCCACTGGTTGAGGGACCAATTATACACAGGTGTCTGGGCGTTAACTGTCACGGGAATGGTCCTGGAGTGGGGAATTGATGTGGCACAGCTGCACACCAGTCCAGATTAGAGGAGGGAAACAACACATAGGGATTGCTCAGCATCTTACAGAATCAAGCCAGAATGGCACATCTACAGCATACTTGGTTTTGATACTACCCATACTAGAATCAATGGAGAAAAATCAGGACTACATTCAGACTTGGGAAGTTAATACTGAAGGAAGCGCCTTTTCTATATGGCCCTTCAACCAGATCACTGTGAGCAGTTCCATGCTCCCAGATCAGTTCCACTGAATTTAAAAGAACCTGTAGGCACAAAGCTCTATGCAGATTCAATTGCTGGATCAGAGCCCGTGTGTGTCTGTGCCTGTGTCTGTGTGCATGTGCGTGCGTGCATACACATATACAGTTAGACAAATGGGGAATTTGGGATGTTCTCATTCGCTATAAATGTACAGACTCAGCAGTAATAGTTACTAGTATCAATTTTAAAATGGTATCTAAATAATAAATAGGGATGTCATTGATTCATTAAGGCTTGCATAGTAAAAAATGCATACCATTGACAAAATAAAGCTTAATGTCCCAGTGCAAAAAGCCCCAAGTTGCACTGCTGACATCCTTCAGCCATAGTCTTCAAGATGATTTTAATATTGATTGTAAGAAACCCTCTCTGCTGTGTTATTACTTTTGAGGATAGCAGAGAATTGAGAAAGTTTGCAGCAATACCTGAGCATTAACAAATAACATTCAGTAGTTTGTAATGGGGCCCTAAAAAAGGCCCAATATACAGTAGAGCTGTCTAAATGACCCAATTGCCCTAGCTAGAAATAGTACAATTTCAGGATTCACAGTCATACACAAACTAATATTGCCATAATCTGCAGCTTCTAGGAAACACCTTTGAAACATTCAGTGCTGGAAGCAGATTGTAGCTGCTGGGTTTAGGGGCAATCTTGATAGAAACTTTCATAACTTTTAAAGATTGAACAGACTGAAGATGTTCCTGACCTTACAGTTCAGAATAACCTTCCATTTCTATTACTAACCAGATCAGCAGTTAAACAGTTGTATTGTCTGTGACCAAAGAGTATTCACTGACCATGCAACATTCTGTACCACAGTTTTTCAAAAGGCCCAGAGTGCATTCAGTATATTCCACAGCACCAGTTGATATATACCTTGTGTTTCATTCTGCAACAAACCTTGATGTGTATAAAAACACTAAGTCAGTTATGATGGTTATTGCATGTTCACTAAATCTTGGATGTTTAAGGTTCATTGTCTTGTGGGCGGGGGAGTGAATTAAACATAAAGCAAAATTAAATTATAGAAATAATTTATAATTGCATCTTATTAATACACTAACCTTATGAGGCATGTCCAGTCACTTATCTGGATTTAACAAGATAGTTGAGGCAAGCTGATAATCTTAAATGATGCTAACTAGTCATAAGTACTGATTAAAAAAGCTAAAATTAGCTTCTTAGGGATAGTTCTGATACGATGAAATGTCATCTGTCCCCCTGATGTCTCACCCTGAGCCAAACCCAGCACGCCATGGGGCATGATGCCTGCAAGAGACAGGTACCCAGTGACATCGTCTAGCTGTTAGCCCTCAACTGAAGTATTGTGTCCAGTTCTGGACACCTCATGTCAGGAAAGATGTGGACAAACTGGAGAAAGTCCAGAGAAGAGCAACAAGAATGATTAAAGGTCTGGAACACTTGACTTACAAGAGAAGATTGAAAGAACTGGTTTGGTTTAGTCTGAAAAGAGGAGGCTGAGAGGGGACATAACAGTTTTCAAGAATCTAAAAGGTTGTTACGAAGAGAAGGGAGAAAAATTATTCTCCCTAGGCGGTGATGATAAGACAAGAATCAGTGGGCTTAAATTATGGCATGGGAGGTTTGGGTTGGACATTAGGAAAACATTCCTAACTGTAAGGGTGATTAACTACTGGAATAAGTTGCCTAGGCAGGTTGTGGAATCTCTATCACTGGATGCTTTTAAGAGCAATTTAGACAAACACCTGTCAGTGATGGCTTAAGAGGATACTTGGTTCTGCCATGAGTGCAGGGGACTGGACTCGATGAGCTCCTTCCAGTTTCTGTAATTCTATGATTCTATGACAGAGGTCTTTTAGGAGAGCTCTTTCATCTTTCTGTGCTGGCTAAAGTCAATGATAACCATCACAGTAAAGTTTGATAGGCACCTGGAGCAAGAATCATGCCACCCCAGAGAGTGCTGGATGGTTTATCGCTAATTAGCTGTAGGTACCTTGTTCAAGGCCACACTGTTGAGGTATATAGACTGCATCCAATGGTTGCTGCTAATAAGGGATATTGTTCGCTCTCAAAAGCACGCTACAGCTACTTCACCTTACTGTGGGATTTCGAGACAAAAAGGGGGAGAGGCACATATGAGAAACTAATTTCTTACCTTCCCTGAAGAGGGGAGGAGAGTCCAAAAGGGGTAACGAGGAGGGAGCTTGAGAAAAGGCAGATCCGAGCGAGAGTTAGATATGGAAGGAAAAGTAGTAGGGCAGTTATTGTCATGTTCTGAGGGACAATGGGCCTATGTGAGAGTGATTCATGCAGACACTTCAATTGGTCTGAGGTAACCACAAGTTGGTATTTTATGAACATTTGCTGGACCTTAATCAATGTAAGGATCCAGTCACCTTACCATCAACATGAATATTAGCACTCCAATGATGTCAACAGGAGCAGGATAAGACTCTAAACAAGCACTCCAGCTACTACAGTGTACAGTTACTCAGGCTTTGATCATGACCATAAATGGGGGTTTGTGTGTGGGATGGAATTAACAACAACCTCCAGGCAGGCAATGGGATTTCAACACACTTCCACCTTTGCATCTATTCCAAGGAGTGGGCTGGAATGGCAGTAATTGCAGACCGGCAAACAAAGTTTGAGCCATTAAAACCACTTGGTTGGGCACTTTGTACTTTCCTGGCCTGTCACTCCTTAAGATGCCTTATGAATGATTGATCCTGCCTTGAGTGGGCATGGAGCTCTTGTATACCCTGTTTGCATTGCTACTCTGTCTGAAGTGATATGGGGGACCCTATCAAGGCTCAGGTGAAATTTACTCAGAGCAGATAGACAGGGGTACCGCTGCTCCAATCCTCACATCTCCCTGGTTAGGGTGCCATGAATAATACTTTAAGAAATAGGTCTACAACAGAATTATTGGACTAATGAGAAGCAAAATGTGAACAAGGCCATATTCAGTTATGTATATATTGCCATTAAGAACTCAAGAAAAAAACTGGGTGCATAAAGGGAATTTACCATTAAAGGTCAACTAAAATGTTACTGGAAATATCTGGGGTGTTTCTGGAGCACATGGTCCTGATCCTGTAGCTCAGAGGACAGGAGATAAAGGTTAGCTACCTCCCTTTAGAAAAAATTACAGCAGTCTGTGGCCATCTTCAGGGCACTAGGACAGGATCACTTGTGTGGAATTAACACTCCAGCATCTGAGAATAAGAGAAGGGAGAGTCAGATGGGGGAGAAGGGGAATTGAAAGTTTTCCATATGAGTTATCTAGTAGTCAGGAGACAGCATGGCTTATAATAAGGCATCGGGCCCAGGAGCCAGGAGACCTGGATTGTAATCCCAGGTCTGCCAGTGATTTGGGAGGCAGTCATGTCATCTCTGAGCCTCCTTCCCTTTCCACCATTTTTACTGTTTTGTTTGTTTAGATTGAAGGCTCCTTAGGAAAAGAGAGCACCTCTGTGTGTGTGTGTGTGTGTGTGTGTGTGTGTGTGTGTGTGTGTGTACGTACAGGGCCTAGCACAATAGGGTTCTGATCTCTAGGCAGATCATAATTCAAAAAAATAAATAAGCAAGGAACATTGGGGACACTGGAGTAAAACAATCTGCATGGTCTTTTATAATAGAATGGGTGAGGTGACATAAGCAACTCTTTGTGTCCTACTGCTTCTGTTAAAGAAAACCAAAAAGGATTTCTTCATTGGCCCTTAAAGCAGGCAGATCCTTATTGCTTTACTTGGTGACTTTTTACCCACCCACCCGTGCACACACAGACAAATTCACTTTTTCTTGTTGGGGTCTCTCCTGGTGGGCATATCATTGTTCCAGCTCTCCTTGTATTAACTTATAACATGCTTGTTTAAAGAGGCTTGAAGTGAGGAAGCTAGTTGCACCTCTGTCCTAAGTGTTGTTTCTCCAAGTTCATTCCTCACATGTGGACCCTATGCCTCTCCCTTTCTTGGAATGGAGTTTCACAGTTCCCCTACTCTGGCACCAGGCCCTGAGCTACACTACACTGTGTATCCATTGTGCTTACCCAGAAGGTCTGACTGGGTTTGGTACACATGGTTCTTCCCTTTTGGAGTCTGTGACCAGTCTTCTTACGCCAAAGTATTGTTTAACTGTAACAATGGGAACAAAACAATTAGAAGGTCAAAGAAGACTTTCAATAACAGAGTCTACACAAAACAAATAAGGAGTCCTGTGGCACTTTTAGTTAGTTCGAAGAACTTAATTCAAACTAGCATGGCCCCACTAGAATGCTAGTTCGAACTAGCCATGGCCATGCAGGGCACTTGCTTATTTCAAATTAGTCAGTTGCATGAAGGTCAATCTGCTGATTAGCAGAGGCGGCTGTTTGGGTAGGTGAAGCAAGCGCACGCCAAGGGCCCCGAGCTGCAAGGGGCCCCATCACCTACCCCAAAAGTCACATCTGCCTTGGTCCGCAGCAGGAGGAGAAGCTGGCCTAAGGGGCCAGGGCCGTGTGGGAGGAGCTGGGGCCAGAGTAGTGGGGGAGGCAGGGTCACAGAGGGGGCCCTGCAGGCCTATAGTGGGCCTTGTGGGCCTATAGGGGGCCCCACAATGGGCCTTCACCTTGGGCCCCCAATAGCCAAAGGCTGCCTCTGCCAATTAGTTCAAACTAAGCAGTTGGTTCGACCTAATATGGCCACATTGACTTAATTTGAACTAACTATTTCGAATTAAGGGTTAGTTCGAACTAAAGCAATCGATTGTATTAGTTCAAATTAAGGAAGCCCTTAATTTGAGCTAATGAAAGCCTAGTGTGGCCAAGGCTTAAGTTAGTTCAAATTAAGCTTCCTTAATTTGAACTAACTTGCAAGTGTAGACATAGCCTAAACATGCCACAGGTTTCCTTCATTGTTTCGCTGAACTAGACTAACACAGCTACCCCTTTGGAACTTGTCAACAATCTACCCAAGTCTCTCTTACGTTAAGCCTGTCCTGTGATGGTGATCCTAGCAGGCCGGCATCACAGCTCTGTGGGTGTCTGTGATAGTCTAAAGAGCTCCCCAACAACTGCTTCCAAGGTAGACACACACTTTGCCCAGAGAGACAGGGGTGGTCAGAATGATTCCAGGGCCTGGAGCAAAAGTCAAGGATGGGGCCCTCTTACACCACATGGGGGGCCCCCATCCTTGACTTTTGCCCCCCTCTGGGCCCACCAGCCCTCTATATCCCCCAAGGGGTCCTGGTCCCCTACTGAACCCCTGCTGGGCTCTCCGGCTTGCTCTCCACCCCCACCCCCCCACCAATCCCCGGGGTCAGCTCCCTGCCCTCCTGAACCCTGGTGAGATCATAGAATCATAGAATCAAAGAAACTGGAAGGGACCTTGACAGGTCATTGAGTCCAGTTCCCTGCACTCATGGCAGGACCATGTACCCCCATTAAACCATCCGTGACAGGTCACTGTCCAACCTGCTCTTAAAAACCTCCAATGTAGGAGATTCCAGAACCTGCTGAGGCAACTTATTCCAGTGTTTAATCACCCTTACAGTTAGGAATATTTTCCCAATGTCTAGGCTGAACCTTCCTTGCTGTAATTTAAGCCTGTTGCTTCTTATCCTTTCATCTGTGATTTTTCTTTCTTCCTCATACCAACCTTTTATGTATTTGAAAACTGTTATTATATTCCCTTTGTCTCCTTTTTTTTTTTAAAAACTAAACAAACCCAGCTCTTTTAGTTTTCCCTCAGAGGTCAAATGTTCCAGACCTCTAATCATTTTTGTTGCCCTTCTCTGGACTTTCTCCAGTTTCTCCACATCCTTTTTGAAATGAGGCGTCCAAAACTGGACACAGTACTCAAGTTGAGACCTAATCAGTGCAGAGTAGAGTGGAAGAATCACTTTTCGTGTCTTGCTCATAATACTCCTTTCCCCCCCAGCCACCTCCTTCCCCCTGCCCCCCCAACGACCTCTGGCTATGGCTTCCTGCTCCCTCTGAACCCCAGCCAGATCTCCACCCCCTGCCGACCCCTGGCCATGGCTTCCCGTCTCCCTGCACCCCATCAACCCCCCTCCCTGGCACCCCACTCCCCCCCAACCTTGGCCAGATCCTTGACCCCCCACTGACCCCTGGTCACAGGTCCCCACCCCACACCAGCCTCCCCCCGTCCCCATGCTGACCTCCATGCCGGCCATGCTGGGGCCACCGACCTCCCTGGGCCCCAGTGCCCACGACGGCTTTGATGGGGCTGCTGCCAGGTCCCCGACCCTATGCCGGCCACTGCCAGGTCCCTGGCCACCCTCCCATGGCCTGCCTCTCTGAGGCTCCCGCCATAGCCCCCCTCAGCTGTGGTTTGGGGGACTCCTCACCCTGAGGGGCCTGGGCCAGTTGTCCTACCTGCCCTCCCACTAAGACCATCTAGGCAGACAGAGTTCCTTTATGCCTCCTGAGCCCCACACTTTTGCCCTGCTTCTCAAAACTGGTTGAGCAGGTCAAGCCACAATCCTGAAAGCAGAAGGTTCATCCATTGTATCACCCAACCTTGAAATTTGCTGAGGGTATTTAACTTCTGGTTCTTTACCTTACAACCACCCTCCATCAAACTAAACCAACATAACTGTACAGCAATTTCTGGGACACATGCACTATTCATAACTTATTACAGAGCAACTGTGCATCATTACCATAATCCTTTACGATGGGTGATCTTTAGTGCAGCTTTCACTGCCTACAAATATTTAGGGCCAGATGCGTTGAAGCTGGCACAGAGAAATATAAATTAAAACATTCTCCCTCCCCTTTTTCCCCCATATATGTCTTAAGCAGGGGTTAAAGTATGCCAGAACGCCCCGAAACACCATTCCAGGGCCCACAAATTTGACCAGCGAGCATTCCGGGGCCCCAAAAATAAAAAGAATTGAGCGGAACACCAACTAGGATCCCACGCTTGTCCAGGCTCCTGCAGGCGTGGTCCACAGGCCATCCAGAATCCAGCCTGCAGGAGGCTGGGAGCAGCGGTCAGGCTGGGGAGTTTCAAATCTCCCACCCTGAGCACACTCTGAAGAGCATGTTCAGGGTGGGAGCAGCCTGTCCAAGAAGAAGCTCTGCCAGCCATCCCTGAAGCTGCAGCCAGGTAAGGAGGGTTAGGGAGCAGGCAGGGGGATGAGAGGATTAGTGAAGAGTTGGGGGGCGGGCAGGGAAAGGGTCTTGGGGGCAAGAGGAGCGGGGAAGGGGCCCGAGAGAGTCGGGGAGCTGGTGGGGAAGGGGCCCGGGAGGGTGAGAGGAGAGGGGAAGGGGAAAGGGTCTGGGAGGGTCAGGGCCATCGGGGGGGGGCCCAAGAGAGGATCGGGGAAGGGGCCAGGGCTGGGGTGTTGGGGAGCTGACGGGCAGGCGGGGAAGGGGCTCTGGGGCTCTGGGGGGCAAGAGGAGCAGGTAAGTGGAAGGGGACCGGGAGGGTTGGGGAGCAGGCAGGGAAGGGACTAGGGGAGGCAGTTGGGGAGCTTGTGAGCTTGGGGGCTGAGAGGAGTGGGGAAGATGTCTGGCATGATCGGGGAGCCGACAGGCGGGGGGGAAGAGGCTCGGGGGGGTCGAGAAGCAGGTGGGGGGGAGTTGGGGAGTTGGCAAGTGGGGAGAAGGGGCCCAGGACCGTTGGGGAAGGAGCCAGAGGAGTGACAGGTGATAGGATCGGGGAAGAGACCCAGGATGGTCGAGTAGACGGCAGGCAGATGGGGAAGGGACCCGGGGGGTGAGAGGATCGGAGAAGGAGTGGGGGGGTGAGAGGAGCGGGGAAGATGCCCAAGGGGATGAGAGAGGATGGGGAGGGAGGGGAAAGGGCCAGGAGAGCTTGGGGTGGGGGACCAATGGGGGCAGCCAAGGGGCCCCCTTAGGGGACAACACCAGAGAGGCCCAGTGAAGGGATCTGCCACATGGCAACCTCCCCCGACTGTCACATAGTGGCAGTGTTCCCCATACACCTCTGGAACCCCACCCCACCTCTGTCCTGTCCTCCCAAGCTCTCCAGCCATTCCTCCTTTGCCACCCATCCCTGCTACACTCCCCTGCCACGGTACCCCTGCCTTTCCTACCAGTCCACAGTTTCTATGCCTTATCTAGCCTAAATTTGCTCACTGAATCCAGTGGCAAAACGTCCTTTGACTTCAGTGTGATTGAAGATTAGGACCTGTATTTATTGCTGAGAAGAGAGGGGGGGAAAGTAACAGTTTTTGCCTGTTACAAACAAAATGCAGAGCCACAAGAATTTAAAACTGCCACAAAAAATAATACCTTTGGCATTAATAGCACCATTTTGGTGTATTGGCCCTGATTCCCCCATTGCCACACACAGAATGTTATTAACTGTGTTGAATCGTGCCAGGTCTTGTGATGGTTTTGTGATATGCACATATTGGGCCAGATTCACCCCTGTTGAACTGCCTTCATTAGAATGTGTCACAGTTGAATAATGGTATCCTTTATTTTTGACACAGTGGTTAAAAAATCAGAGTCCTGTGGCACTTTTAAAGACTAACAGATTTATTTATCGCATGAGCTTTCGTGGGAGAAAATCCCACTTCGTCAGACGCTTTGAAGATGGGAACCTTGAAGAATGGGAGGAAATTAAATGCAGGGAGGTGTATGACATAGGATCAGGTCAGGATGTAAGAACAAATCAAAATAGATGTTAGGATTCAAACACTGGGGATCCATTTTGATTTGCTGTTACAGCCTGACCTGATCCTATGTCATACACTTCCCTGCATTTAATTTCCTCCCATTCTGTAAGTTTCCCATCTTCAAAGCATCTGACAAAGTGGGATTTTCTCCCACGAAAGCTCATGTGATAAATAAATCTGTCTGTCTTTAAAAGTGCACAGGACTCTCTTTGTTTTTCTGCAACAGACTAACACGGCTCCCCCTTTGGAACTTGACAGCAGTGGTTAAAGTAAGTCGTTTGGTACGGCTCATCTCTTATTGGAAAATGGCTAAGGCGTACAGGATGCAAACAATGGGCCTGTTACATTTTTTCTTGATCTGATTGAACATAGGTAGCAATGATGCTGATAGCGTAGTATTAGCTTTGCTGCAGTGTTTGACAGCACATGGGTTCACAGAGGAATTTCTCAAAGATGATTGGATTAGTTTAGGTGTAGATGGAACCTCTGTCATGTTAGGCAATAAGGCAGGTGCTGCCACAAAATTAAAGACACAATTTCCACTTTTGATAAATTGACATTGTTTTAATCACAGGTTGGACTTGGCCGTGGTTGATGCTATCAAATACTGCAGTGAAGTTAAGTTCCAAAGGGGTAGCCATGTTAGTCTATTGCAGAAAAACAACAGAGTCTGTGGCACTTTGAAAGACTAACAGATTTATTTATTACATGAGCTTTTGTGGGAGAAAATCCCACTTCATCAGATGCTTTTTTCTCCCATGAAATCTCATGCAATAAATAAATCTGTTAGTCTTTAAAAGTGCCACAGGACTCTGTTGCAGTGAAGTTAAGCACTTTAAATCATTCGTGGATTCATTGTATGCTCTGTATCATCAGTCACCAAACTGCTTGAGAGAGTTGGCTGAATGTGCAAGTGATCTGGAAATCCAGTCTAATAGGGTTGGACGCTTACTTGATGTACATTAGGTTGCCTCTAGCTGCCATGCTGTATGAGCTGTTTGGTGGTCATATGCAGTCCTCCATAGCCACTTCTTGAAAAAAATCCACTGATTTCTCATGAGAAGGGAAAGATAAAGCAAAATTTGCTGGCATGGAGAATCCAGTTTTTGTTAAAACCTTGGGTCTCACGCTTGATGCTCTGGAGGAACTTGCAGACCTGTCCTTGGCACTGCAAAACTCTGACGCAATATTATCTACAGCAAGTAAGTTCATAAGTCGACAAGTTCAGGTGTTTCTAGCTCACAGAGAGTGTGATTCAGAGTTCTACCCAGAGGCTTGTGAGGCGATTGCTGCAGGTTGCTTTAAAGGTGTATGTGTAAATATGTCTGTGAATGCTGGCAAGCAAATTGAAATTTCTAAATGACAGTTTGACCAGGCATTAGCGGACTGCATGAATGCTAGATTGTTGCCTGTCTAAGCAGGGCTGTTGAAGCACTTAACCCATCATGTTTCACTACAGAGCTGTCACCAAAATTTGGTGAAAGTGACAAAATTTTTGTGTTCCAAGTTTGACATTGCATTTAATGAGGTGAAATGTGCATATCGGAAATATAAAGATCACAATACTTACTGTGTTATGCAGTGTTTCCTAGTTTGTAACAATAATTGCTATAGACATAAATGGCATATAAAATTATAAATATTTTTATGGAGCGATAACCAATGCATAAGGTACTGAGAAGTGGTTGCAAAAGCCTACCTAGGCTGGGGCCCACACATGCATGAAGGGGCCCCATTCAATACAGGAAGGGGGCCCAGAGGTTAGGAGGGTTCCAGGGCCCTTTCAAATTATTCTTTAACTACTGGTCTTAAGGTTGAAGATATATTGCTGAGAAACAGTCATGATGGCTACAGCCAGCCCTTCCTAAAGTGTTATGTCAAGAGTGGGCAGCTTTAAAATCCAGCAGGGTCCCAGAAGAGCTCTGCCAGGAGAATATGATAGGAATATTTTGAATCAGTCGATCATCTAACTTCATTGGCTAGAATCTCCTGCTTTTTTTTTTTTTCTTTTTTGGCCCTGATGGCTTCCTGAAGTGCCTTCCAAGTGCAAAGTGTGAGACCTTCTTCATTAGAGTTTCTCGTGACAGAAGCCAGCTTAGATCTTGGGTAGGAGCAGTCTTAGCGATTTTGGGACCTGTGACAAAAGTCAAGGATGGGGCCTTCCCATGCCACATGGGGGCCTCCATCCTTGACTTTTGCCCCCCTCCCCCCGCCAGGGCCCTGCCAGCTCCCTATATCTCCCAAGGGGTCCTGGTCCCCACTGGACCCACGCTGGGCTCCCCAGCCTACTCCCTGCACCCCGGCCAACCTCCAGCTGTGACTCCCCACCCCCGGTGAACCCTGGCTGGATCCTCAGCCCCCACTGACCCCCAGCCATGGCTCCCTGGCTCCCTGCCCCTGTCCCCAGGCAGATCTCTGCCCCCCCACTATCCCCCAGCTGTGGCTCTCTGACTCCCTGCCCCCCGCCAACCCCCCCCCAGCTCCCTGACCCCCCTTGGCCACAGCTCCCTGGCTCTCCGGCTGGATCCCCGCTCCCCCAACGACCCCCGGCTGTGGTTCCCTGCCCCCCACCAGCCTCTCCCTGTTCCCATGCTGACGTCTGCCATGCTGGGACCACCATAGGGTGCCTGCCTCCTGTGGCTGGCCCCCAACGCCCATGCCAGCTTTGGTGGGGCTGCCACCAGACACCCAAGTCCACACTGGCCACCGCTGGGTCCCGACCACCCTCCCATAGCCCGTGTCTCCAGGGATCCTGCTGTGGCCCCCTGCATCTGCAGCTTGGGGGGGGGGCTCACTCTGGGGGGCCCAGGGCAGTTGCCCTACCTGCCTGCCTGCTAAGACCGCCTATGATCTTGGGCTTCATTTTGAGCATGATCCAAAATCTACTGAAATCAATGAGGGTTATGCCAATGTCTTGAATGGGCTTCAGGTTCTTCACCTGATATTTTAAATTTTGAAACAGGAAAATATCAGCTAGGCTGACATTAGCATGTATGTCAAATTTCAACACAGAAGGAATTTCTACATTCATCTGGGTGCATTATAGAAGCCCCAACAAGGCAAAATAATTGTAATTGTAATGCTGGAGGACCATTAACTAACAGTGGCATGGCTTGCATTGCTATAATGATGTGATGCTTATCAGTGTGCTGGAGTGGGAGTAGAACAGTAAGCCAGAGTAATTGAATAAACACAATGTAATCAAATCGCTGTGCTGCAATTACAGGTTGCTACATACTCCTGATGCACTTCAAGATATGGTGTTTTCAGATTTTTATTAAGTATAGTTATTTCTTGTTGCTAAGTCTAATAAAACCTTTAGAATTGCTAAAATTGCTAGACTGAGAGAAATAATATAGTTTATAAAAGAGTGCAATTATATAAAACCTGTTGGATGGTTTAGGAGAAACAGCAGCACATTTTTTTGTTTTGTCCTCATTAATTACTAGTTTGGAACATTTTGGTAGCTTAGGAAAAGAGTATATATGTGTATGCAGACTTGGGCTTTATTTATTAAGGCCCTGATCTAACTCCCATTCTCTAAATCACTGATGTTGAAGGGAAAAAAAAAAGAAGTGGGGGCGGGGGATAATAAAGCAGAGTGAGATGGCT
The DNA here is from genome assembly GCA_007922175.1 of Pelusios castaneus. Lineage (NCBI taxonomy): Eukaryota > Metazoa > Chordata > Testudines > Pelomedusidae > Pelusios > Pelusios castaneus. Next base: position 1,417,483 of record ML685886.1, on the reverse strand, counting down.
AGTTGCTAAGATTTAAACATGTCATAAGCCCAGAAGAGCTGTCAGTCCTTTCTGACAATGTAGTCTGACGTTTAATTGATTTATAACCAAACTGAAGGAAACCCACACTCCACAAAATAAGGTCTTTCCTATTTTCCACCCTCCCCACACACATCTGAACCCTTACACATATCTAGATAAAGTTTGGTTTGGTTTTGGGAAAGGAGAGGTGTTAGAAAGAGTTTGAATTTCTGAAATACCCATTCACTTCATTTTGATCAGAAAGCATTTTTTGTTTTGGTCTATTTGTTGGTTTGTTTTACCTTAAAAAAAATCTCACAAATCTACACAAATTTCTAACAGAATATTTTCGAAATAAAGTCAAAATGTTTCATTTAGAAAAATGTCTTTTTTTCCCATTTTTCTGAAACTATTGGCCAAATTCAACGAAAAATTGATACAAAATGACATTTTTTTCTTGAATTTTCTATTTGATTGAAAAAAATTACCCTGTGCAATATCCAAGTATTATTATGATGATGCTTATTATAATTATGATGATGATTTCATTGTTACATATATTTGTTAGAGTAGAATGTACCAGGCATTTAAAGAGCACATATTTTCATGTCATTTCCACACCAGTTTTTCAGACTTACTTATTTTAGATAGTTGACTTCAGTTTTGGAAGCTTAACCAAACTAAATATCTCAACTCCAAAGGTTTAGAGGCTGATCCAATATTACTGACAATGTTACCATTTTAGTAAATAGGACAGGTTAGTTATCAAGTGATCCATCTTCTGTCATCCAGTGCCAGCATCTGGCAGTCAGAGATTTAGGGACACACAGAACATGGGATGGAATTCCTGGCCATGTTGCCTGATAGCCATGGATGGACGAATCCTCCATTAAGTTCTAGAACAGCCTTCCAATAGTAGCAGTGGGGACAAAAGACCTAAATGACTTCAACCTAACTGGCTTATCAAGATTAAGGTTGATAAGAATTTGGAGGGGGTGGTATGATGAGACTGTCTACACTGACAGCTGATTTGTAGTAACTAGCAGCCAATATCTCCAACAGCCAGTGATGGGACTCCAGATGAGGAGAGCTCTGAGTTACTGCTAAGAATTCTTACTCGCGTGTCTGGCTGGTGGACATTAGCCATATGCTCAGGGTCTAACTGATCACCGTTATGGGGATCAATAAGAAATTTACCAGCGGATCATATTGGCAGAGACCCTAGGGGGATTTTGCCTTCTTTTGCAGCATGGGGAAATGGTGACTTAGTGTAATCATGATTTTAAAACTTTAGAAACTCAGCCAGAGATTATGGGTCTACTACAGGAGTGGATGGGTTAGGTTCTATGGCTTATAATATGTAGGAGATCAAAGAAGATGATTATGAGTGTATGAATCTATTAAATTTATCTGACTTTTTATTTTTTAATCCAATTACACTTTTGGCTTTATCAACATCTGCTGGCAATGTGTTCCATAGGTTGATTGTGTGGTGTATGAGGAAGTTCTTCCTTCCTTGTGGTTTGTTTGTTTGTTTGTTTGTTTGTTTGTTTGATTGTTTGTTTGTTTAAATTGGCAACCTATTAAATTTATGGGATGGCAATTGATTTGTGCCTTGATGTTAAGGGTTAATAATATTTCCTTATTCATTTTCTCCACACTATTCATGATTTTATAGGCTTAATTGAATCCCACCTTAGCCATCTCTAAACTGAACAGTCCTAGTCTTTTTAATCTCTTCCCATATGGAATCATACCTTTAAGTATTGTGTTTCCTTCTCCCGCCCCCCCTCAATTCTAATATAACTTTCGGATGGGGTGACCAGAACTGTACACAGTATTTAAGTTCCAAAGGGGTAGCCGTGTTAGTCTATTGTAGAAAGACAACAGAGTCTTGTGGCACTTTTAAAGACTAACAGATTTATTAATCGCATGAGCTTTCGTGGGAGAAAATCCCACTTCGTCAGACGCTTTGAAGATAGGAAAGTTACAGAGTGGGAGGAAATTAAATGCAGGGGAGTGTATGACATAGCATCAGGTCAGGCTGTAACAGCAAATCAAAGTAGGTGTTAGGATTCAAAACACTGGGGAACAGCACATAGAGGAGGGGGGAGGTCAATTCACTTGATGTAATGCGAGAAAAATCCACAGTCCCTGTTTAACCCCAAGGCAACTGAGTCAAATTTGCATATAAGTTCGAGTTCTGCAGACTCTCTTTGAAGCTGTGATTTGTCTGGATCTGTGCAAGTTGTTTCATGAAGTGTCTGGATCTGTGCA